>PVJC01011837.1:0-40814 GCA_004026665.1 Murina feae | reverse complement strand
GAGGAAGATGGGGAGTAGGCAAGCTTGGGAGGCAGGCAGCACCCAGCCCTGGCCACAGCTCAAAAAAGAGAACAACATGCAGGGGAGGGCAAGAGTCTGAGAGATCAACATAGAGGGGGTGCCTGCTCCAAGCCTCCACAGTGTGCCTGGTGGCAGGTCCCCAGCAGGTAGACACACACAGGAGGACTGCTCCGAGCCTTAGATGCAGCTGGGGGCAGGTCCCCAGTGGCCACACACACACACAAAAGGCGCCTGGCAGACTGGGGCCATCATAGGACATCCACTGAGGGGTCCCAGACTGTGAGAGGGCACAGGCCGGGCTGAGGGACTCCCTCCACCCCGAGTGCACAAATTTTTGTGCACCGGGCCCCTTGTATATTGAGTAACATGAAAAACCTAGGCCACAATTCAGGAAAAAAGTTGAAAAATTGCAGTTATCCATCCTCATTATTTTACTTTTGACAAAAAATTGCTTTTGGAAATACTCTCACTATCAGAGATGTTTTACTAGCAAAGCATGCCTATTAACTTTTGAAAAGGGCCAGTCAAAAACTTCCAGGAGTAAAAGTTTTTGTATACTTAAGATTACCTAATAATTATAAAGTTTATAGTAGTTAATTTCAAGATAGCTATATATACCTTTTCCTTTTGTGACATATTAATATAAGTATTCTTGTTTTGCATTTATAATGAACTGACTTTCTTTTGCCAGATGTAGATATTGTTGAGTTCTTTTTTGATTTCTAATGACAATGTGGATTGATTACAGGTGTAATTATTGAGACTGATGTAATTGGTTCAGATATCTTGAAGGACTCTGACCTAGAGACACAGTCCAGCATGCCTGATGTACCATATGAACCAGACTTGGATATTGAAATAGATTTTCCCAGAGGTATTCAAAGTGCTATTTTATTCTTTTAATGTGAACTATGGTTATAGAATTTAGTTATGTAGTCATAATTGTGGTTATGATCATTAGGCATTTAATGTTCATGTCATTGCCTTTACTGTTAATAATTTGTCTTATTTTTTTACCCAAATAAAACTCAACAGTTAACTTCTTTAAAAAAAAAATTTTTTTTTAAATTGATTTTAGAGAGAAAGGGGGAGGAAAAGAGATAGAAACATCAATGATGAGAGAGAACCATTGATGGGCTTCCTGTGTGCCCCCCATTGGGGATTGGGCCCATAATCCGGGGATGTGCCCCTGTCCAAAAGAATTGGACCCGGGACCCTTCAGTCTCCAGGCCAACGCTCTATCCACCAAGCCACACCAGCTAAGGCAACAGATTACTTCTGAAATGATTCATAGGATTGCTTTGTAGGGACTTAAGAATTTTTTAGAGCCTTAAAAAGAAACTTTCTCAAAATAATTCATTATAAAAAATTTTGAAGATAGAGAAAAGGATAAAGAAGTGTTTGTATATTTTTAAAAATTTTAAATAAAATATCAGTAGTAACTTTCTTAAGATCCTTTTGAAAATTAACTTGACCTTCAAAGGGGAAAAGTATTATCAGGTCTTTTGTTTTAAAAGAAATGTGTTCTGCCCTGACTGGTTTGGCTCAGTGGATAGATCGTTGGCCTGCAGACTCGGGTCCCAGGTTCGATTCTAGTCAAGGGCATGTACCTTGGTTGCGGGCACATCCCCAGTGGGGAGTGTGCAGGAGGCAGCTGATCAAATGTCTTTCTCTCATTGATGTTTCTAACTCTATCCCTTTCCCTTCCTCTCTGTAAAAAAAAAATCAATAAAATATATTTAAAAAAAGAAATGTGTTCTGTTTTCTTAATCTATTGATGAAAAATAAGCACATTTAATTGAATGTAAAGCATTTTATTTTAGGAAAGATTTAATAGATTGAAACAGATTTGTATGAGACCATTTAGATCTTACAATTGAATTTCAGGTTATAATAATATTTCTGATACTGATTTACATGAAAATTTCATGTACATATTCATGGTACATATTTGTTAAGAGTTTGAACAGGTTTTATCAGAACCCATAGGCAATGTTAGGTTCAGAAGATCATTTACTCTCCGCCCCAGCACAGGTTGTTCCCATATACAGGAACAACCTTTGGCTGTTTACATCCTTTGGCTATTTCTTTGTTGGCTGTGTTATATAACATAAACCTCTGCCTTTACATTTGGAATAAAAGTTCTGATTTCTTTGTCAGCTGCTGAGGAGCTTGATATGGAAAACGAATTTTTATTACCACCTGTTTTTGGGGAAGAATATGAGGAACAGCCTAGACCTCGATCTAAAAAAAAGGTATAAAATTAATAGTATTTTTGCATTTGGTTGATATCTTTATATAGTAATATCTCTATACAGTTGTAGAGTAAGGATACAGTAGTGCTCACTTGTGCCTGGGAATATGGAGAGATATTTTGTTTTCTAGATTTTAAGAGGTAAAAAAATTACTTCATTTTTAGGTAATAAAAATGTCTCAGATTTAATTGTAACTTCATGGAAGAAGAGTAAATATTATTGCCAGTTAGTTTTTTCAGTTTTATCTTGATAAAAGGTTGACATAGATAAAAGGTTGGCATAGTTGCAAGTAGATTCAAAACTTTGACTGGAATTGAGACTATTTTCTAGGGAGTTGTTTTTTCATCATTATTATTTTTAAAATATAATTTTATTGATTTCGAAGAGGAAGGGATAGGGACAGATAGAAACATCAGTGTTAAGAGAAAATCATTGATTGACGACTTCCTGCACACCCCTTACTGGGGATGGAGCTTGCAATCCCAGCATGTGCCCCAGCTGGGAATCGAATTGTGATCTTCCTGGTTTATAGGTTGATGCTCAACCACCGAGCCACACCAGCTGGGCTCCATCATTATTTTTGACTAGAGGCCCAGTGCACGAAAATTCGTGCACTGTGGGGGTGTTCTTCAGCCTGACTTTCCCCCACTCATAGTCCAGGAGCCCTCAGGGGATGTCCTACTGACCGCTTAGGCCCGCTCCCCCTGGGCCTCTGTGCTGCTGCTGCCACTGCGGGCTGTGAGGCCTGAGTCCTGGGAGTCAAGACTGCCGAACCCACAGCTGCCTGAGCCCTGGTCTCACAGCTCCTGTGACTTTGTCCCGATGGATGTCCGGAAGACGTCAGCCCTAATTAGCACATTACCTTTTTATTAGTAAAGGTGAGACTAATTAGTGATGTTGGAATATACAGTTGATTATATCCGGTTTCATTTAAGCATATCAACACATAGGAAGACATCTCAGACACTGATAGATTTAGGTAGACCAAATTAATAGGTGTAATTAAAAAAATATTTTAACATCAACTTTATTTCTGATTTCCAACATAAATTAAGGCCCAAGGGGGGGGGGGGAACTTGCACAAATTTTCCTCAAAAGAAAGAAAATGAAAAAGGAGTAAGTCCCCTGCAGTAGAATGTAGTTGGACTTTTACTTCACATCACAAAAATTAACTCAAAATGAGTCATAGACCTAAATGTAAGAACTAAAAAACTCTTAGGAAAAAAAAACTTGTAGAAGAAAACATAGGCCTCAATTTTCATTACCTTCAGTTTCTTAGATATAACAGAAAAGCCACAAGGAACAAAAGGAAAAAAGATGAATTGAATTATGTCAAAATTTAAAACTTTTGTACAGCAAACAGTGCCATCAAGAAAGTGAAAAGGAGTTGAGTGGTCATTTCCTTTATGGTGGAATTATTATAAAGTTCTTCAGTTTATCTCTTACATTAATGTTTATTATCATTTTATTTCAGATTATTAGTTTATGTCATATTTTCTCATCAGTGACTCACAGCAGAAGTTAATAAAATTTTATTGTACACAGTGGTTTATGTAGAAATATGGCATTCTTGCAGATATATTTCAATGCATGTTATAGGTAACTATTCTCAGATTCATGAATACCAGTCAATTCTAAGAATATAAGTATATTCTCTTTAATTTGCATTTTTTTATTGATAGCTTGCATAATGTCCTGAAATAATGTAGACTTTTTAAAAAAAGGAAATTTACAATGGTGTTTTGCTAATAGGGAGCCAAGAGAAAAGCTGTATCAGGATACCAGTCTCATGATGATAGTTCTGACAATTCAGAATGCAGCTTTCCTTTCAAGTATACGTATGGTGTAAACGCATGGAAACACTGGGTCAAAACTAGACAACTTGATGAAGATCTGCTGGTATTAGATGAACTAAAATCTCGTAAGTGTTTTGATTTTGTTTTCCCTACGTCCTTTTTAAAACCAAGATTTTTGTTATTAACTACCTTTAATGTTTAAACAATAAGTATAGCTGTTACTTTTAAGTTCTTACATAGAATAAATTTCAGGGGCTTTCTTAATCTTAAGACAGTAAGTAATAGCAATTACTAATTTTTTTATTTCTTTTTAGCTAAATTAGTGAAGTTAAAGGAGGATCTGCTGTCTCACACCATGGCTGAGCTTAACTATGGGCTAGCCCATTTTGTCAATGAGATCCGCCGACCAAATGGAGAGAGTTATGCACCTGACAGCATCTATTATCTTTGCCTTGGAATACAGGAGGTTAGTAATTTGCAAGCTAATTTTGAATATAATGTTAATAAGAAAGATGATTGTGGTAGTTCTTGGACAGAAAAATGTTATGCTTTAAGAATGGAACATAATGATTCATTGTTTTACCAAGAAAGACCAAAAAGAAATTTAATCTATGAAAAAAACTAGGATATTATAAAGGATTTTTTTGAACTTCTTTGTAATTAGGTATTTCTGCTGTCATGTGATATGTTCTTAAAGAATTACCACATCCTTCAAAACTCTGTACGAAAACCAAAAAGAACAGGCCACTCAAAACGGCTGTATATTTTGTTAATACGCCTGACAAAGTTGTATGTTTGTTACCATACATAAGATAATGACATCATTCCCTACTACAGTCCCAGGTAAATGAATTAATACTCTGAGGCATAATGCAGATATGCATAGATCCGTGCTGATATGCATGTGAACAGAGAATGTCTGCTTTCTACACATAGTCGGTTTGTTTCAGTATAGACTTCTCATGTTTTTCTAACATGTTAGAGTAACTACTCATTAGTTCTTTGGAATCATCTTACAGAATGAGATCATTCTTTAGGGGTTTTAAATAAACTTCAGCTGCATGTCTGTGAATTTGGAATGACTTCGTTTTCCATAGTAGACCATAATTTCTGTTTCTGAAAAAAATGTATAGGTTTGAGCCTAGAGGTCAGAAAGGATCCTCGCTTCACATCCTGTGTGTATGTAAATTGGTAAATAATGGAAGCAGATCTTACGCAGGATTTTGTTTATAGACCTAAAATTTAATGTTAGGCTGCTAACAGCATATTGAAATAAGTTACTGAAAAAACCTAGACTTGTCTTAATTTGTATTTTATTTCTATTCTCTTCAGGATAGATAATTTCCAAAGATTATGAAAGTGGTGTGGGGATTTAACATGTAGCTGTACGTTACTGTGTGTTCAAAGGTCATCACATATTTTGTAGTAACAATCTAAAAGAAATAGGAAGGTTTTGTTTCTTCTTACTCCAACTTGATAGATTTACATGTACTTTGAGCTTCATATTTATATGGCAATACTAAGTTCACCATTGTAAAATCCCAAAGCATAAGAACCAAGATTTTCATAGAAACTCCTTTGACAGTAAAACCTGACTTGAAGAGTTGTGATGCTGTTTTCTTTATTATACTTTAAAAAAATATTCCATCTTAACCCAGCCAGTGTGGCTCAGTAGTTGAGCATGGAACTTTGAGCTAAGAGGTCACAGTTTGATTCCTGGTCAGGGCACATGCCTGGGTTTCAGGCTCGATCTTACATTGTGGGTGGTGCAGGAGACAGCTGATCAATGATTCTCTCTCGTAATTGATATTTCTCTCTCTCTCTCTCTCTCTCTCCCTTTTCCTTCCTCTCTGTAAAAAATCAATAAAATATATTTTTAAAAAATCCTTCTTAGACTATTAACTCTAGACTTCACTGTAGAATTGTTAATATTTCTAAACAACTGTAATGTGCTTCCCTAGAGCACTCTAGGAATGTTGTGTAATTATGTACATGGTCTGTATTTCCTCTGTAAAAGTTCAAAAATTATGAATTCTGAAATATATATGGCTTCAGTGGCTGTGGCACAGGGTTTTAGAACTGTGTATATATTTTCCTTTCCACTTTTATTATGTTTTATAGTAAAAAAGAGTAGGCATAGCATTTGTAAATATGCTAACTGGTGTAGTGAAAACATCTCAATCTTCTGGTGTCAGAACAAGTTATTTATTACATATAATTCTCCTTGGGAGCAAACAGGAGGTGGTATTACTTCTTTGTGTTTGTACCATACTGCCCACATACAGTAGTTCACATTCCCTGACCTGGATGATTGCTGTGACTATTACACAATAGACATATATATCAAATGTGTGTATACTTAAGGTAATTTTTTTAAAAAGAGAACATATATGTCATCATTTTAGAAGTAGTTCAACTATTTTTACTTTACTTTTAATAATTAAAAAAAATTTTTTTTTAATCCTCACCCAAGGATGTTTTTCCATTGATTTCTAGAGAGAGTAGAAAAGAGATTAAATTGCCTCCTACATGTACCCTGACCAGGGCCAGGGAGAAGCCTGCAACTGAGGTATATGTCCTTGACCAGAATCAAACTCGGGGACCCTTAAGTCTGCAGGCTGACGCTCTATCCACTGAGCCAAACCATCCAGGGCTATTTTTAAATTACAGTGGACATACATATATTAGTTTCAGGTGTATAACATAGTGATTAGTTATTTATATAACTTAGAAAGTGATCACTCTGATAAATCTATTACCCATCTGATCGCATACAAAGTTATTACAATATTCTTGACTATATTTCCTATGCTATACTTTACATCCCATGACTATTCTGGAACTACCAATTTGTACTTTTTAATACTTTTATCTTTTTCACCATCCCTGGACCCTTTCCTATTTGGCAACTGTCAAAATGTTCTCTGTGTCTATGAGTAAAAAAAAAAATGTCTGTTTCTGTTCTGCCTGTTTTATAGATTCCACATATTAGTGAAATCATCTGACATTTGTCTCTCTTTGTCTGACTTATTTTACTTAGCATAATACCATGTAGTTTCATCCATGTTGTTGCACATGGCAAGATTTCTTTTCTTTTTTTTTATGACTGAGTCATATTTTATGTATGCACCACTTCTTACTATATTGGCTATTGTAAATAATGCTGCAATGAATATATTGGACATATGTCTTTTCAATTTAGTGTTTTGGGTTTCTTCAGATAAATACCCAGAAGCAAAATTGCTAGATTATTCTTTTTATGGTCTTTTGTTTTAAAGTCTGTTCTGTCTGGTATAAGTATTGCTACCACTATTCTTTTTGTTTGTTTTCATTTTAATGAAATATCTTTTTTCTATCCCTTTATTTCAGTCTGTGTGTGTTTCTTTTGATTTGAAGTGGGTCTCTTGTACACAGCATATGTAAGGGTCTTGTTCTGTTATCCATTCAGCCACTCTGTGTTTTTGTATTAAAGCATTTAATCCATTTGCATTTAAAGTAATTGTTGATAGATTATTTATTTTTAAATATATTTTAGTGATTTTTTCACAGAGAGGAAGGGAGAGGGATAGAGGGAGAGAAACATTGATCTGCTGCTTCCTGCACCCCTCCTCCCCCCACTGGGGATGTGCCCGCAACCAAGGTATATGCCTTTGACTGGAATCGAACCCAGGACCCTTCAGTCCGCAGGCCGACGCTTTATCCAATGAGCCAAACTGTTCAGGGCATATAAATAATTTATTTATTGCCATTTTATTCAGATTTCTTTTTCTCTTCTTTTTTTTTTCTCTTTTCAAAGAACAACAGACCCTTTCACATTTCTTGAAATACAAATCTAGTGATGATGGACTCCTTTAGTTTTTTTTTTTTTGTCTTGGAAGCTGTTTATCTGACCTTTGATTTTAAATTTTAGCTTTGCTGCATAATCTGGGTTAAATCTGGCTTATTTTTCATCACGTTGAATATTTTGTGCCAATCTCTTTGGCCTGCAAAGTTTCTGTTGAGAAATCCGCTGACAATCTTAGGGGAGACTCCATTGTAGGGAACTACCTGCTTTTCTCTTTCTGCTTTTAAAAGTCTATCTTTGTTTTTAACCTTTGGACTTTTAATTATGATGTGTCTTTTTGTGGCCTCTTTGGGTTCATATTATTTGGGACTCTCTGCAATTTCTGGACTTACATGTCTATTTCCTCCACCAGGTTAAGGAAGTTTTCCATAATTGTTTTTTCAGTATGATGTGAATGTTGGTGCACTTAAAGCTGTCTCAGAGGCTCATTATACTATCCTCATTTTTTTATTTTTATTTTTTTAAGAGAGTAAGGGAGAGGGAGAGAGAATAAAACAACAGCAATGAGAAAGAATCATTGATGAGCTGCCTTCCTACACACCCGCTACTGGGAATTGAACCTGCAACCTGGGCATGTACCCTTGACCAGAAGTGAACCTCCTCTAGGCTAGAGGACTTGCTTTAATTTTTTATTTTGTTGAGCGTTTTTATCATAAATGGTTTTTGAATTTTATTAACCTCTTTTTTGCATCGATTGAGATAATGATATAATTTTTCTCCCTTATTCTAAAAACTAGGGGCCCCGTGCACAAAAATTTGTGTACCCGGGAGTGGGGGGAATCTCTCAGCCTGGCCTGGGCCCTCTCGCAGTCTGAGACCCCTTGGGGGATGTCAACCTGCTGGTGTGCCTGGCCAGTGTGGGTGAGGGGCTGATGGCTGTTTGCAGGCTGGCCAAGCCCCCCCAGTGGTAAACCTCACCCCATGGGGGTGTGGCCAGCCTGGGTGAGGAGCTGAGGGCCATTTTCAGGCTGCCCACAGTCCTTTCAGGGTTCGGGTCCCTATTGGGGTTCCTGGCCAGCCTGGGTGAGGGGTTGAGGGCCGTTTTCAGGCTGTCCACAGCTCCCATTGACCCAGCGTCCCAGTGAGGCTGGCTGGTATCAGGTTTCTGGGGTTTATTTATCTTCTATAATTGAAACTTTGTTGCCTTGAGTGGAGGCCTAGTCAGGCAATGAAGCCTCTTGTTTGCTTCAGCTCCGTGGCTTCTATAATTGAAACATTGTTGCCTTGAGCAGAGGCCTGGCTGGCCTAGGCAGGCAGTTTCAATTCCATCGCTGGTGCAACAGAAGCCTCCTGTTTGCTTCAGCTCCGTGGCTGCTGGCTGCCATCTTGGCTGGGTTAATTTGCATACAGCCGCTCTGATTGGCTGGTGGGCGTGGCTTAGGTGTAATGGAGTGGGGGTCAATTTGCATATCACTCTTTTATTAGATTAGATGGTATATCAATTAATTAACATGGTAAACCAACCTTAAGTTCCTGGAGTAGACTCCATTTTATGATACATTGTCCTTTATATATATTGCCTGTTGGATTGCTAACTTATTGTTATTGATTTGTGCAGCTGTTCATGAAGGATTTCAGTCCATAGTTTTCTTATGATGCCTCCCTGGCTTTAGTATTCAGATAATACCTGCCTCATAAAAATGAAACGTCCCTCCTATTTTTTGTTTTTATTGATTTCAGAGGAGGGAGAGGGAGAGAGATAGAAATATCAATGATGAGAGAGAATCATGGATCGGCTGCACAACCCCAATTGGGGATTGAGCCCACAACCCGGGCATGTGTCTTTGACTGGAATTGAACCTGGCACCCTTCAGTCCAGAGGCTGGTGCTCTATCCACTGAGCCAAATTGGCTAGGGCTAAAATTTATTTGTTTTTAAATATTTATTGTTGAAAATATTACATGTCATCTTTTTTCCCCATTGACCTACTCTAACCCACTCCTTAGCCCCAGACCTTCATCACACCATTTATTGTCTCTGTCCACTGGTTGTGCATGTATGCCTGTAAGTTATTTGGTTGATCTCTTGCCACCCACTGACTCACCCAAGCCTTCCCTCTGAGATTCTACAGTTTGTTCCATGCTTCTGTGTCTTTGGATCTATTTTGTTTGTCGGTTTATTTTGTTCATTAGATTCCACATATAAGTGAGATTATACTTGTCTTTCTCTGACTGGCTTATTTCGCTTAGCATAATACTCTCCAGGTCCCTCTGTGCTGTCTCAAGGGTAAAATATCCTTTTTTAAAAAAATCCTCACCCGAGGTTATTTTTCCACTGATTTTTAGGGAGAGTGGAAGAGAGAGGGAAAGATAGAGAGAAATATCAATGTGAGAGAAACACATTGATTAGTTGCCTCCTGCAGGAGCCCTGACCAGGGCCTGTGCCAGAGAAGAGCCTGTAACCAAAGTACATGCCCTTGACCAGAATTGAACCCGAGACACTTTGGTCTTCAGGCTGACGCTCTATCCATTGAACTAAACCAGCTAGCAGGGGTGCTCAAACTTTTTAAACAGGTCGTCAGTTCACTGTCCCTCAGACCGTTGGAGGGCCGGACTATAGTTAAAAAAAAAAACAACTATGAACAAATTCTATGCACACTGCACATATGTTATTTTAAGCAGGACAGGCAACGGCAGCAAAAACACTTGGCATGTGGCCTGCAGGCCGTAGTTTGAGGATGCCTGGGCTAGGGCAAGATCCTTCTTTTACTGTTGCATAATATTCCATAGTAGAAACGTACCACAGCTTTTGTATCCACTCATCTACTGAAGGGCACTTGCACTGTTTCCAGATCTCAGCTATTGTAAATTGTGCTGCTATGAACATAGGGGTGCATATATTCTTTCTGATTGGTGTTTCATATTTCTTAGGATATATTCCTAGAAGTGGGATCACTGGGTGAAATGGCAGTTCCATATTTAATTTTTTGAGGAACCTCCATACTGTTTTCCATAATGACTGCACCCATCTGCATTCCCACCAGCAGTGTAGTAGGTGTCCCTTTTCTCTACATCCTTGCCAGCACTGATCTTTTGTTGATTTGTTGATGGTAGCCATTCTGACAGGTGTGAGGTGATAACTCGTTGTTTTAATTTGCATCTCTGATGATTAGTGACTTTGAGCATTTTTCCAAATGTGTTTTGGCTGTTTGTCCCCATTGGAGAAGTGTCCATTTAGGTACTTGACCCATTTTTTAAATTGGATTGTTTGTCTTCCTTTTGTTAAGTTTTATGAGTTACTTATATACTTTGGATAACAACCCTGTATCAGATGTATCATTGGCAAATATATTCTTCCATACATTGGGCACTCTTTAAATTTTATTGATGGTTTCTTTTGCTGTGCAAAAGCTTTTTATTTTCATGTAAGTCCCATTTATTTATTTACTAGAGGCCTGGTGCATGAAAATTCATGCACTGGAAGGGAGGTCCCTCAGCGTGGTCTGCCCCCTCTCACAGTCTGGGAGCCCTCAGGGGCGGTTGGAGACCTGGTTATCAGGGGAAAGTGACACCCCATCACACCCCTGCTGCTACAACTGCCAGCAGTGCAAGCCTTGGCCAGCCCTGGTTACCTGGGCCTTGGGGTGGCCCTGGACGGCTGGGCAGCTACCATCCAAGGCTTGCATATGCTTTGGGCTGGCCTTGGGGGGCTGAGAAGACAGGGAGAGGGGGACTCCAGAGGTAGGGCTGAGGGGACTGGACACTTCCATTTTGTGGCTGTGGGTGCCGCCATCTTTGAGGGTGGGGCAGCAATTAGCACATTCCCTCCTTATTGGCTGTGGGTGCCACTGTCTTTGAGGGTGGGGCAGCAATTAGCATATTCCCTCCTTATTGGCTGTGGGCACTGCCATCTTTGCTACGGCGTGTCAATTAGCATATTCTATCTTAATTAGATAGAATTTGCTCCTTAATTTCCTTTATCCTAGGAGATGTATCAGGAAATATATTGCTACAATAGATGTTGGAGATTTTGTTGCCTGTGATTTTTTTCTAACATTTTTATGGTTTCACAATTTATATTTAAGTCTTTTATCCATTTTGAGTTTATTCTTGTGTATTGTGTAAGTTGGTCATCTAATTTCATTTTTCTGCATGTATCTGTCAATTTTCCCAACACCATTTATTGAAGAGATTGTCTTTACTCCATAGTACCAGGTATGCTCTTGCCTCCTTTGTCACATAATAATTGAATGTAATAGCTTGGGCTGATTCATTGGTTTTCTATTCTGTTCCATTGGTCTTTATGCCTGTTTTTGTGCCAGTACCAAGTTGTTTTGATTATACTGGCTTTGTAATCTAACTTGATATCTGGTATTCTTCTTTATTCTAACTTGATTCTTCTTTCTCAAGATTGCTATGGCTATTCTGAGTCTTTTTGTGATTCTAGGCCTGTGATTTAATAGGGATTGTGTTGAATCTATACATTGTTTTGGATAGTATGGACATTTTAATGGTATTCTATTAAGCCATGTACATGGGATATTCTTTTCCGTGTTTATATATTTTTTCATCTCTTTTTTCATTATCCTGTAGTTTTCTGAGTACAAGTCTTTTACCTCCTTGGTTATGTTTATTCCTAAATGTTTTAATATTTTTGCTGCAATGGTAAATGGAATTGTTTTTTTTTCGTTTCTCTTTCTGAGAAATCATTATTGGTGTATAGAAATGTCATCAATTTCTGGGTGTTAAATTTGTATCCTGCTATATTGCCAAGTTTATTAATTTATTAGTATTTTGGTAGAGCCTTTAGGGTTTTCTGTGTACAGTATCGTGTCATCTGTGAATAATGAGAGTCTTACATCCTCCTTTTCAGTATCAATGCCTTTTATTTATTCTTCTTGTCTGATTGCTGTGGGTAAGACTTCCAATACTATGTTGAATAAGAGTGGTGAAAACGGACATCCTGTCTTGTTCCTGTTCTTTGGGGAAGTGGTTTTAGTTTTTGCCCATTGAGTATGATGTTGGGTATAGGTCATATATGGCCTTTATTGTGTTGCATTATGATTTCTGTATTCCCACTTTGCTGAGAGTTCTTATAAAAAATGTTAGAGCCCTAACTGGTTTGGCTCAATGGATAGAGCGTCGGCCTGCAGACTCAAGGGTCCCGGGTTCGATTCCGGTCAAGGGCATGTACCTTGATTGCGGTCACATCCCCAGTAGGGGGTGTGCAGGAGGCAGCTGATCGATGTTTCTAACTCTCTATCTCTCTCCCTTCCTCTCTGTAAAAAATCAATATAATATATATTTTTAAAAAATGTTGGAGCCCTGGCTGGTTTGGCTTAGAGGATAAAGTGTTGATCTGTGGACCAAAGGGTCCCAGGTTTGATTCCAGACAAGGATACTTATCTCAGTTGCCAGAGGCTACCAATTGATGTTTATCTCTCATATCGATGTTCCTCTCCCTGTCTGTCCCCCCTCCATTCCACTCTCTAAAAATCAATGGAAAAATATTTTCGACTGAGAATATATATATATATATATATATATATATATATATATAGTTGGATATTGTCACATGCCTTTTCAGTGTCTATTGATATAATAATGTGATTTTTGTCTTTCAGTTTATGTGAAGTATCACATTTATTGATTTGTAAATGTTGTACAAGCTTTGTATTGCTGGAATAAATCCCAGTTGGTCATGGTGTATGATCTTTTTATTTTTTTCCTGGGTCCAATTTGCTAATATTTTATTGATGATTTTAGCATCTATGTTCATCATGGGTATTGCCTGGTAATTCTCTTGCTTTGTAATGTCATTATCTGGTTTTGGAAATAGGATAATGCTGGTCTCATAAGAAGAGCTTGGAAGTGTTCCTTGCTCTTGTATTTTTTGGAATAGTTTGAGGAGGATAGGTATTAATTCTTCTTTGAATGTTTGGTAAAACTCCCATATGAAGGTGTCCCTACCAGGGTTTTGTTTTTATTTTTTTTTATTAATGCTTCAATTTTATGAGTTGTTATTGGCCTATTTCATTTTTTTTTATTCTTCCTAATTGAGTTTGGAAGTTGTATTTTTCTAGGCATTTTCCATTTCATCCACATTGTTGAGCTTGTTGGCATATAGGTATTCATAGTATTTTTTTACAATCCTTTGTATTTCTGTGGTGTCAGCTGTCACTTCACCAATTTTATTTATTTGGGTCCTCTCTTCTTTGTTTCTTGATGAATCTAGCTAAAGGTTGATCAGTTTTGTTTACCTTTTCAAAGAACCAGCTATTTGTTTTATTGATCTTTTGTATGATTTAAATTTTATTTTTAATCCTCACCTAAGGACATTTTTCCAGAGGGAAAGACAGAGAGAAATATTGATGTAAGAGAAACTGACCAGTTAGAAAAGAAGAATGACATAGCATTTCCTTTGGATATGCTGCTGGTGAAGCCAGTTGGATCCTGCTGTGTTATTATCTGAAGCTGGCCATTGCTTGTGCTTGCTTTGGGGCCTATTGAGAGGGACTCTGGTTCAGGCCAAAGTCAGAAGCTGCCTATGACTGGCCCTGGGTCACTTTTTTTGAGCAATAAAGTGATCAAGTTTGTGACTGCCTTTGCTTGGCCTGGGTGTCTATGGGAAGGACCAAGGTTCACACCAAGTCCAGCTTTTATCAGTACAAGACTCAGGTTCTGATCAGCAAAAGTCCCAAGGCACCCTGAGATCCACCTTCCCCTGCCGTCCACCTAATAGGTTCAGTGGTACTTGAGTTGCATGAGGTAGTTTCTCGGTGAGTCACTAGGAAGTGGTATGTGGTTCAAACTCATACTGATACAGGTTCAAACTCAGTTGCCAGTGATAAGTCTGAGACCACTCTATAAATGTCCCAGGGTAGGTATACCACCCACTGGCTGTCTGCACTTCTTTGTGGTGGTGCCTCCGGGAGTCTTTAGGGTGAGGCCAGTAGAATTTATCAGGTCCAAACAGACCAAGAGTTAGCCATGTGAAGGGACGGTTTTGCATTGGTTTGGTGTGTGAGGGAAAAATGGCCCCTGTTCTAGAGCCATCAAACTCAGTCTGTTCAAGATTCTGCTAGAAGTCTGAGCTCAACAAGGTGGCTGCTGGGAGTTTGGAGGGTGGTACCACTGGATCTCACTTGAGGGGGAGGTGCCGGTTAGGGTTGGTTCTGGAAGATGGGAAGAGTGACCCAAATATAACCATTGTTATAGGTTAACACTTCTTTGTTTGCAGGCTGACAACATCTTTGGCTGGTGGAATTGGGTCCAATGAGACTAGGGTGGTGGTATGCTAATCCAGCTAATGGATTATCAGTTTTATTGATTTATTCAGAGAACCAGCTTTTGGTATCACTTTTTAAATGTTTTTCTGTTTTCTTTTTTAATTGAGTCTCTGACCTTTCTTATTTTCTTTTTTTTCTAGCTTTTTAATATTGTTGATTTTAGATCTTTTTATTTAGATCTTTTTATTTTCTAGTAAAGCATTTAAACTTATAAATTTTCCTGTATGAACTACTTTATTTTCATATGTTGTATTTTCATTTTAAGTAAAGGGCATTGGCTGACCTCATAATCTTTTATAGGAAGTTGAATCTCTCTTTGGATTGCTTTTTATTTGTTGGGTTATTTAACTATTAGCTCTCCCAAATATTAATAGAGAGTTGAGCTAAATGGATTATTGCATAAAGAATGATAATAAATTGTGTCTTTAAGTAAACTTTAAAAAAATTTTTTTAAATTATAAAACACAGTTAACATAAAATTTACCATCTTCACTATTTTTAATACCACAGTTCAGTGGTATTAAGTACATACATAATCTTGTGGAAACAACACCACCATCCATCCCCGTAACTGTTTTTATCTTATAAAACTGAAACTATATCCATTAGACAATAACTCCCCATTGTCACCTGGCAACCACCATTTCAATTTCTGTCTCAGTAAGTTTACTACCTTGGGACCTCAATTAAGTGGAATCGTCCAATATTTCTCTCTGCTACTAGCCTGTGGCATTCAGTATAGTGAGTGTCCTCAGAGGTCATCAGTGTTGTAGCATATGTCAGTATTTTCTTCCTTTTTAAAGTTGTTTCTTTATGGTCTGGCTGGTGTTGCTTAGTTAGTTGAGCGTTGTCCCATGAACCAGGAGGTTCAATTCCTGGTCAGACCACATGCCTGAGTTACAGGAGACAGTTGATTAATGTTTATCAGTGTTTCTATCCTTCTCTCTCCCTTCCTCTCAATCAAAGCATTTTTTACAAAAGTAAATAAAAATAAAATTGGTTCTTGATGACTAAAATTGGTTTCCTCAAAAAAAAAAATTTTTTTTTAAATACATTTTTATTGATTTCAGAGAGGGAGAGATAGAGACATCAGTGATGAGAGAGAATCATTGATTGACTGCCTCCTGCATGCCCCACACTGGGGATTGAGCCCACACCTGGGCATAGGAATCGAACCATGACCTCCTGGTTCTTAGGTCTACACTCAACCGTTGAGCCATGCTGGGTGAAAAAAAGTTTTACTACTGAAATGTATATTGAAGCCCTAACCGGTTTGGCTCGGTGGTTAGCGCTTCGGCCTGCAGACTGAAAGGTCCCGGGTTCGATTCTGGTCAAGGGCATGTACCTTGGTTGCGGGCACATCCCCAGTAGGAGGTGTGCAGGAGGCAGCTGATCGATGTTTCTAACTCTCTATACCTCTCTCTTTCTCTCTGTAAAAAATCAATTTAAAAAAATGTATATTGAAAAATGATTAAGTTGATAAATTTTATGTTTTGTGTATTTTTACCACAACTTTAAAAAGTTTTATAATTTACTCTTATTATTGGACATATTTTCACACTTTCGGAGAAAGGACTATATGGTATCTATAAGTTTTGAAAATAATCTGAAAATTCAGTGCAAAGATAAGCTATCTAAAATATACTTTCCAGAAACCATTGCTCTTTAATGTTCCTTCAAGAATGTGTTCAGAAATAGAAGCTATTTTTGGAAGAGTGCCTATTTTTGTTTGTTGTATTTATTGGTTTTTTTCACATGTGACAATAAAAATAAGGTAATGTTGAAGAAGTATACTTTCTCTGAATAGGTCTGTAGAAGGAATAACATCTTTAGTTGTAAGGACTAAGTTTTGTGAATGTATCCAGAAGTTATGTAGCCACTTCTGTATTATATAATGAGAAATTAAATATAATTATAGATATTGAACTGATATTTGTGAAAGGGGAAGTATGTACCATTTTTTTCTCCTTCATAAACAAATAGATGATTTTCTCATGATTGTTTAAGGAATAATGGTTGTTGTTAAAAGTTTATATAATCCTATTTAATAAAAGCTTAATATGCTAAGTGTCCAGTTATCTGGTTGTCTATTCAACCAACCAAAGTGTAATATGCTAATGGTATGCTAAGGCCGCTTAACCACTTGCTATGACGTGCACTGACCAAGGGGCAGATGATCTAACTGGTAGGTTAGCTTGCTGCTGGGGTCCGGCCGATTGGGACTGACCAAGAGGGGCTGGACACACCCTGGATCCCTCCTGCAGTCCTTCCCTGGCTGGCCAACCTCCCGCATCCCTCCCCGGCCCCGATAGTACACCGGTGGGGTCCCTCGGCCAGGCCTGCACCCTCTCGCAATCTGGGACCTCTTGGGAATTGTCAGAGCCAGTTTCAGCCCTATCCCACAGGCCAAGCAGAAGGACCCCACTGGTGCACAAATTCGTGTACCGGCCTGTAGTTGTGAATCAAAGTGCTATGAACATTACTGTACAAGTCATTTACACATTTTATTTTTCTTCAGTAAAGTCTAGGAGTGGAATTACTGAGTATAGGGTATACATATGTTTCTTATAAATTGTCAAACCATTTTCCAGAGTTTCCTGTTTTACACTTCCATGAGCCATGTATGTGGATTTTGTTGCACTGCACACTTGTCTACACTCAGCATTTGTCATATGGAAATGTTTGAGGAAGAAAGCAAAATTATATGAAATACTGTAGTCATCATGATCATTCTTTCATATACTTTCTTACATATGTGAACATATGCCTCTCACCAAATTCATCATAAGTGGAATTGTGGATGCCCTTTTTTCCTAATTGTCTCAACCCCATATGGTTAGCTAGGTGTGTATACAGCGTTGCTTTTTATGAACATGGAAGAAGATATATAGAAGTTACAATCAACTAAGAATGGGGAACCATATTATACACTTTCGAATATTACTTTTCTTCCCTCTATTTCCCTATATGTTGGTGGCTGTCTCTCTAAGTCAGCCAGAGCAGACTTTCAACTACCCTATATAATAAAAGGCTAATATGCAAATTAACCAAATGGCGAAACGACTGATTGCTATGACATGCACTGATCACCAGGGGTCAGACACTCAGTGCAGGAGCTTCCCCCTGGTGGTCAGTGGACTCATCCAGAAGCTGGGCTCACGACACGGCTGGCGAGCACAGTGCTGGTGGTGGGAGCTTTTCCCACCTCTGCAGCAGTGCTAAGAATGTCTAACTAACTGACAGCTTAGGCCTGCTCCCTGTAAGCTCCTGGACCAGGAGAGAGCACAGGCCAGGATGAATTACCTCCTTCCCCAAGTGCACATATTTTGTGCACCGGGCCTCTGGTATATGTATTATCTATATACATAAAAACTAAAAGGCTGGTCAACTGCTTGACCTCTTGACCAATAACTATGATGTGCACTGACCACCAGGAACTGCCCCCTTGTGGTCAGTGCACTCGCACACCGGGACCTCCGTTCAGCTGACAGATGGGTGCCAGATACCTGGCTCACAGCAGGCAAGAGCAGCTGCAGGGGTGCAAGCCTCTCCGGCCTCCATGACAGTGCTACAGAGCAGCAGTGGCAGCAGGTGCAGGGGGGCTGGATCCGGGTCCTGGCTCCTCCCCAGCTGCCTACAGCTTCACACATTACTGCATCCCTTGGGATTACAAGATGGTGCAGGCCAGCCTGAGGGACCCTACCAGTGCAGGAAACCATGCACAGCCCTCCTCTAGTAATTCATAAAAGAGTTAACTTAGTCATTTCAACAATGTTTCATAAAATTTTTCTATTAGAGATAAAGTGTACACTTCATTTTCCTTCCCCCCCCAGTATTACATAATTATCCTGAAGAACTGTTTTTGTTTTTGTTTTTTTTTTCCCTATGAGATACAATTCCTAAAATGATATTATTGAATCACAAGATAAAGTATATTTTTTATTCTAAAAGATGTCACCAGATTCCTTTATAAAAGGATTGTGTGGATCTTTTTATGTTTATTGGCTATTTGGATTTGCTTTTCTGTTAATGGTTCCTATGTCTATTGGGTTGCTTATTCCTTTCAATTAATGAGAGTTTCTTGTTATAGGCAGTAATTCTTTGTCACTTTCCCAAAATGTTTTCCAAGATTTTTTATTTTAACATGCTAAGTCTTTTATCTGGAGGAAATTGTTTTTTTGTTTGTTTTTGTTTTTTTGTGTGTTTTTTTAAAAATATATTTTATTGGTTTTTTACAGAGAGGAAGGGAGAGGGATAGAGAGTTAGAAACATCGATGAGAGAGAAACATCGATCAGCTGCCTCCTGCACACTCCGCACTGGGGATGTGGCTGCAACCAAGGTACATGCCCTTCACTGGAATCGCACCTGGGACCTTTCAGTCCACAGGCCGATGCTCTATCCATTGAACCAAACCAGTAAGGGCGGAAATTGTTTTTTTAAGAGAGTGTTAACTCTCTTTACTAAATTTAAAAAAATATAAACTCACTTTCATGGCTCATTAATTTGAGTTCTGTGTTAAATAGATAGTTCCTTGATAATTAAATTCTATTGAAATATATATAACATTTTTTAACTTGCTTAATCTTTCTTTGACCTAGAATATAGAATATCCTTAAGAATTTGCCTTATGTTTCCCAGTAATGATATGGTGGATTCAGAGTTTTGCTAATCTGATGTTCATTGGTTCATTCAGGAAACAGTAGTTAATAGTTCTGCTTTATGCTAAACGTTGAAGTAGACTTTGGAGATGACCCTCCTCCTCTCTTTTTTTGGTAACCGTTTACCACTTTCCATGCACTGTGCTAAAAGCTTGGCATGTCACTTAATTCTCTCAATAACTGTACTGTTGTTACCATTTTTTGATGAGGAAATAGAGGAAAGCAGCTCACCTGAGGTTATACAGCTTATACATTTTGGTCCAAATTGGTAAGCAGTTTGACTTAGCATTTTGTAAGCGGGCATTTCCCCGTCACTGTGTGGTAGCGTTCGAAACACTTTCCTTTGTGCAGGGGTACATTACAAAACTTGCACATGTACCGCATTTCACTGTGTAGTTTATGAGCGGCACACACACGACAATGATGTAAAACATTTTTATTTTTGCCGGTTCCAACTAGAGGTTCCAATGTATGTTTCCTCATGTCCATTGACAGTCTCCCTGGTGGGTCCGATTTTACTCGTTTCCTGCAAAAAATGTGTTAGGTCACTATAATATGTGCCACTCAAGGATTTGAAACACACAACTATATAATCCTGTATAATAAAAGAATAATATGCAAATTGACCCTAACAGCAGAACTACTAGGAATGACTGGTCATTATGACACACACTGATCACCAGGGGGCAGACGCTCAATGCATGAGCTGCCACCTGGTGATCATTGCACTCCCACAGGGGGAGCTCTGCTCAGCCACAAGCCAGGCTGATGGCTGCCAGCACAGCGGTGGTGTTGGTGGGAGACTCTCCTGCCTCAACAGCACTAAGGATGTCCGACTGCAGCTTAGGCCTGCTGGTAAGTGCATATCCCCTGAGGGCTCCCGGGCTTCCAGAGGGATATCTGACTGCCAGCTTAGACTCAATCCTCTGGGGAGCGGGCCTAAGCCAGCAGGTGGACATCCCCCGAGGGGTCCCAGACTGCAAGAGAGCACAGGCCAGGCTGAGGGACCCCCCCCCTCCACCCCCACGATTTGTGCACTGGCCTCTAGTATTTAAATAGTCCTGTACTCATGGTATGGTCATAGCACAGAACTGGGACTACTTGAGTTTACGTAAGTATATAATCATAAAATAAAACAGTGGAGAAGACCGTTAAATTGAAATTTGAAGAATACATAGAAATTCACTAGGCAGATAGGATGAGGGAAGAACAGTGGCGTTCCAAAGATAGAGAAAAATACATAAAAGGTCACCGTTTTCCAGGAGCAGCTTGGCATGGCTGGAATGCAGAAGTGTGGAGGTCTCTGAGGATGGGTGGTGTATGAAGTAGGTAATAGTCATGTCAAAAAGGGCCTGTATTCCTTAATAAAATGTCTAGACTTCATTTTTTATCTAGGATGAAACATGAAAAGCTTTTAAGCATTTTTAAAGATTGCACTTGACATTTTTTTTCTTGGAAATAGGCAGCTGAAAGTTGGAATATTATTACTGAAACAAATAAATTATTATGTAAAACTACTGACTTGTAGCTAAATGGTGGGTTTACATTGTTCTTAGTGAACAGATAGCGTTTAATAAGACAACCAATTTTAGAAATATGATCGTAGAATCTCTTAAATATATCTGATACTCCTCAAATTATATGAGTGCCTTATAATATCAACATTTTATAAATTTTTATGCATATTGTTATATGTAATGGGTTTCTTGCTTAACTAGCTTTCTAAAACATTCTTTGATAATATTTATTTCCCATATTAGTGACAATACATGTTTAAACAAACATGTTAATGTTCTGAACATATTCTCTAAAATACATGCTTTTCAATTGCCTATTAATTATGTTGTATGGAACTTTCTACTTTTCAAATACTAGTACCAGAATTTCTGCTTAAGTAGATAAGTATCTCCTAATATTAATCCATAAGAAAACGGGGCCCTTGGGAAGTAGCTAATTTGAAAACAAGAAATGCTCTGAGTGTAAAATACAGATTTCTAAAGAATTCAAGTTTTAAAAAATGTGAAATATCTTATTAATTTTTTATATTATTTGTTGAAATTACATGTTTTAGATATATTGAATTAAGAAAGATAATTATACCTGTTTTGTTTTAAATGTGGCTACTGGAAAATTTAAAATTACATGGTTGGATCACAGTATATTTTTATTTTTTAATGCTGTTCTGTACAGTGATTCTAAAATTATCTATGGATTTCTAGTTCTGTCAAATATTGTTTCAAAGCAGTCTAAGTAAAATCAGAGACCAGTACCTTTATAAAGGAATTTATAATTTGAAAAGAGGATATTTAGTAATTCTGTGATTGAAAACTTTCTGTGAAGGTTAGTTTTTAATTAAGCTTGTTGCTAATCTGACAGGCCTATGATGTCAGGGCATTTTCTCTGCAGTTCCTTCTCAGGAGGTGCTGCTATCTTGACAGCTTCTCTTAGCATTGCTTCTGGAACCACAGCTTTGTTTTTTCTTCACCAAATTCCCATTGGTCACAAGGCTCTGTGGTGATAGGGCAGGTGAGGTATTTTAAGTTGGAACTTATAAGTTGGACTGCCTTCAATGGGAATCTAATCTAATAAAAGAGTAATATTGAAATTGACTGTTTCTTTGGGATGCCTAAGCCACGCCCACCAGCCAATCAGAGTGGCTGTATGCAAATTAACCTAGCCAAGATGGAGGCCAGCAGTCATAGAGCTAGACTAAACACGAGGCTTCCGTTGCACCAGGAGTAAACTGTCTGCCTAAGCCGGCTGGGCATCTCTCTGCTCTAGACAACATAGTTGCAATTATAGAAGCCACAAAGCTGGAGCAGACAGGAGGCTTCCACTGCACCAGCAATGGAGGAAACTGCTTGCCTAGGCCGGCTGGGCCTCTACTAAGGCAACATTCTTTCAAATATAGAAGCCACGCAGCTGAAGTAAACAGGAGGCTTTGTTACCTGCCCAGGCCTGGGCTTAAAGCAACAGTGTATCAATTATAGAAGATAAATAAACCCCAGAAACCTGCTTCCAGCCAGCCTTGCTGGGACATTGGGTCAATGGGAGCTGTGGGCAGCCTGAAAGCCTGAAAACGGCCCTCAGCCCCGCACCCAGGCTGGCCAGGTACCCCAGTGGGGACTCGAACCCTGAAGGGACTGTGGGCAGCCTGAAAATGGCCCTCAGCCCCTCACCTAGTTTGCCCAGGCACTGCAATAGAGACTCAAACCCTGAAGGGACTGTGAGCAGCCTGAAAGCAGCCCTCAGCCCATCACCCAAGCTTGCCTCACCCCAATGGAGTGAGGGTGCCCACTGGGTGGCTTGGCCAACCTGGAAACAGCCATCAGCCCCTCACCCAGGCTGGCCAGGCATGCCAGCAGGTGGACATCCCCAAGGGGTCCCAGACTGTGAGAGGGCACAGGCCGGACTGAGGGACTTCCCAAGTGCACAAATTTTTGTGCACCAGGCCCCTATTTAATAATAATGTAATACAGTATTCCTTTCCATACTACAACAATGACTAAAAAAGTGTGTTGTCATCATTCTAATAATAAGGGCAGCAGAACTTTCAGTTTATCATAGAAACGGCGTGAAGAAGCCTTTTCAGAGCTGAGTTGGGAACTTAGTAGTTTTTGGCTTGGTATCATTGCCATTTCACTGATTGGCAGGCAATTAATTGGTCTGTCATCCTTTTTAAAAGGTGATAGTTAGGAATTTTTGTACTACCATTTTGAAATTATGCTGTCTAACTTTCCTTCTGACAGGTAGGAGTAGCAACTAGTCAACTCAGATGATAGTACTTTAGTCTTATTATTTTTAATCCTCACTTGAGGATATATTTATTGATTTGAGAAAGAGGAAGGGGGAGATAGAGAAACATTGATTAGTTACTTCCTGTACATGCCCAGACTAGGAATTGAGTCCACAACCTTTTTGGTGTATGGAACAGTGCCCCAACCAACTAAGTCACCAGGCTGGGACTAATCTTATTTTTCTTTATATATATCGCATATATTTTTTTCTTCCACTTTTTACTTATTTGTATCTCCATATTTAAAGTAGATGTCTTATAGACAGCATATTGTTGGGCCTTATTTTTTTTTTTTTAAATCAAATCTGACAGTATTTGTCTTGGTATTTTTAGACCAACAAAATTTAAAAATAAAGAGCCAGAGACCTGGCCTGTATGGTTCTATTTCTCTGGTTTTGGGCTCAGTCCTCAGTAGGGGGTCCTATAGGAGGCAGCCAATCAATGATCCTCTCTTTGATGTTTCTATCTCTCTCTGAAATCAATAAAAACATATATAAAAAAAAGGAAAACACACTTAAAAAAATTTAAAGTAAATGACCAGATAGTAAATGTTTTAGACTTTGCAGGCCATAGTCTGTTATGCAACCATTCAGCTCCATCATTGAAGTATGAAAGCATCCTTGGACAATATGCAAATGATGAGTGGTTCTGTGTTCAAGGAAACTTGATTTACAAAAACTGACAGTGGGCTAGGTTTGGCTCAAGAACTCTGTTCACTGACCCAGCTTAGACCTCTAGCTTAGACCTTTTATATTTAATGCACAGCAAGCATGTCAGACTCTTGGCTAGTGGGCTACATGCCTCGTTTATTTAAACATGCTTGATATATAGTAAACTCTCAATTTTGCGGACCTTGATTTAACAGACTTTGGACTTAATAGACAAAATTTCTGGTCTGTATCTCAAGTGAAAACACACTGTTAATTTTAAAACTTTTAACTAATATTTGCTTATGATTAACAGGTTATTTTTGTTGTTATTAATTCACTGTTAATTTTAACAAATTTTAGCAAATAGGCTATATGTTGGAAAAAACACTAGTAATTTCACTGATACAAATACATAACTACAGCTATAGTTAAATCATAAACAGTGTTTGGTGAATGATAGCATGTGGTCACACCACTGCACGCAGTAATTGGTTCTGTTGTCCAGCAGAGTGACTTTCTGCAGCATTATTTATTTACTAGAAGCCCGGTGCACAAAAATTTGTGCACTTAGAGGGTTACCTCAGACCGGCCTATGTACTCTTGCAGTCTGGGATCTCTCAGGGGATGTCCATCTGCTGGCTTACACCTGCTCCCTGGGTGATCGGGTCTAAGCTGGCAGTCAGACATCCCTCTGGAAGCCCGAGAGCCCTTGGGGGATGTCCACTTGCCAGAGGGGGGAGCAGGCCTAAGCTACAGTTGGACATCCTTAGTGCTGCTGAGGAGGCAGAAGAGGCTCCCACCACCACCACTGTACTGGCAGCCATCAGCCTGGCTTGTGGCTGAGCAGAGCTCCCCCTGTGGGAGTGCACTGACCACTAGGGGGCAGCTCATGCATTGAGCATCTGCCCCCTGGTGGTCAGTGTATGTCATAGTGACCAGTCATTCCCAGTGGTTCTGCTATTAGGGTCAATTTGCATATTACCCTTTTATTATATAGGATAGAGGCCTGGTGCATGGGTGGGGGCCAGCTGATTTGCCCTGAAGGGTGTCCCAGGTCAGGGTGGGGGTTCCTGCTGGGGTGTCTGTCCAGCCTGGGTGAGGGACTGATGGCTGTTTGCAGGCTGGCCCCAGCCCCTGCAAGGTGGGTGTCCCTCCCCACCCCCAGGGTGCCTGGCCAGCTTGGATGAGTGGCTGATAGTTGTTTACAGGCTGCCCACAGCACCTTCAGGGAGGGGGGTCCTGCTGGGTTGCCTGGCCAGCCTGGGTGAGTAGCTGATGGCTGTTTGCAGGCTGGCCACAGCCCCTTCAATGTGGATGTCCTCCCCTGGGGTGCCTGGTCAGCCCGAGTGAGGGGCTGATGGCTGTTTGCAGGCTGGCCACAGCCCCCAGCAACCCAAGCTCCCAGGGAGGCTGGCTGGAGGCAGGTATCTGGGGTTTATTTATCTTCTATAATTGAAACTTTGCTGCCTTGAGCAGAGGCCACAGCCTGCCTAGGCAGGCAGCATCTTCCATCACTGGGGCAACGAAGCCTCTTGTTTGCTTTAGCTCTGTGGCTGCTGGCCACCATCTAGGTTGGGTTAATTTGCATACAGTCTCTCTGATTGGCTGGTGGGCATGGTTTGGGATGTAGCAGAATGACACAATTAGCATATTACTCTTTTATTAGATTAGATTTTATTTATTATTTGTTTGTTTTTCAACATCGCTTTTTAAAAATCTTCACCCGAGGACATTTTTCCATTGATTTTTAGAGAGAGTGGAAGAGAGAGGGAAAGACAGAAATATCAATGTGAGAGAAACATCAATTGGTTGCCTCCTGTACTCTCCCTAGAGCCTGCAACCAAGGTACGTGCCCTTGACTGGAATTGAACCCAGGGCCCTTCAGTCTGCACGCTGATGCTTTATCCACTGAGCCAAACCAGCTAGGGCCCTGCAGTAGTTTTTTATTTTATTTTATTGATTTTCCAGAGAGGAAGAGAGAGGGACAGAGAGTCAGAAACATTGATGAGAGAGAAACATCAATCAGCCGCCCCCTTCACACTCCCAGCTGGGGATGTGCCCACAATCAAGGTACATGTCCCCAACCGGAATCGAACCCGAGACCCTTGAGTCTGCAGGCTGACGCTTTATCCATTGAGCCAAACTGGTCAGGGCTCTGCAGTAGTTTTAAGGAGAGCTGGCATTTGTTCTGACGTGCACTAAGCCATGCCCCAGCCAAGTGCATTTGTTTACTCATAGTGACTGGTGACTGCACGCATTTACTAGACCAGTTCTGTGTACATTTAAAATCACAGTAATACAAATAGAAAATTTTTCTGTGAAATTAAACTGTTCATATATACTTAATTTTAATCACATAAATATATCTTCATAAGTAAAAACAAGTAAACGAATTTGTCACTTTGTTATCATATGCATTTGGAAAACCTACTTAAACAGACATCCCCTTGCCTGAACTGGTCTGTTATATTAAGGCTTTATTGTAATTGCTGATATCATTGGATTAAAATCTATCATCCTGCTGATTGTTTTGTATTTGTTATGTCTACTCTTTATTTTGTATCTTTTTCTGCTTTCTTTTGCATTAGTTATTTTTTGTGGTTTCATTTTGTCTCTATTGGTTTATTATTTATGCCTTTCAAATTTGTTTTTAGTGGTGTTCTAGAATTAAAAAACTCATCTATAGTTAATCATTATTTACTTTCAAATCTTATAGTACCACTTACTGAGTAATGTAAGAACCTAACAACAGTGTAGTCCTCATACCTGTCTCCCAGTTTTTGTGCTATTATTGTCATACATTTTACTTTGATATTTCACTTTAAAATCCCATTGGAGATCATCTTAACTTCATTTAAATCACCTCTGAACAACTCTCACCATTAAGATCCTATATAATATGCAAATTGACCATCACACCAACACACAAGATGGCTGGCAGGGGAGGGCAGTTGGAGACAACCAGGCCTTGAGAGGAGGGCAGTTGGGGGCAACCAGGCCTGCAGGGGAGGGCAGTTGGGGGCAAGCAGGCCTGCAGAGGGGAGGGCAGTTGGAGGGGACCAGGCCTACAGGGGAGGGCAGTTGGAAGGAATCAGGTCTGCAGGGGAGGGCAGTTAGGTGTGACAGGGCTGGCAGTGAAGGGCAATTAGGGGCAACCAGGCCTGCAGGGGAGGGCAGTTGGAAGCGACCAGGCCTGGAGGGAAGGGCAGTTAGGGGCAATCAAGCCAGCAGGGGAGGGCAGTTAGGGGTGACCAGGCTAGCAGGGGAGGGCAGTTAGGGGCAATTGGGATGGTAGGGGAGCAGTTAGTTAGGCATCAATCAGGCTGGCAGGTGGTTAGGGGGTGATCAGGCTGGCAGGCAGAAGTGGTTAGGGGCAATCAGGCAGGCAGACAGGCGAACAGTTGGGGGGCCAACAGTCCTGGAATGAGGGATATCCAGCTGCCCAGTTAGGCCTGATCCCACCAGACATCCCTTGAGGGGTCCCAGATTGTAGAGGGTGCAGCCTGGGCTCAGGGACACATACCCCTCCCCCTGCATGAATTTCATGCACCAGGCCTCTAATGGTAAATTGTAAGATTTGTTAATTTGTTCTGACTCAGTAGAGTGAAGCATAGAGAGGCAATCAGGAAAAAGCATTACTTAGCCTAACAGAATCAGTGCTGGAGGATATCCTCACATTGCTGCAGAGTAACCTTTCATCCTAACCTCACCATTCAGAATTTTTCTTTAATCATTGATAATTTAATTACTCTTTCAAATGTAATTTTGTTTTCTCTGTGTGCTATGTAATGAATACTGGAGCCAGAAATTCTGTATTTTACCTGACAGACCATAGATTCTCATCTAATTCTCACACTCTGGATTCTTGGGTGTGTATTTCAGCTTTGAGTTTTTTTAAAGCAACAGAGTAATTGGTAACTTAAGATTCTTTATGATTTCTAGATATGTAGAGAAAGCTAGTAATCTCTCAGGTTATATTAGTGTGCTTCTCTTAGACATAATCTTTACTTTTTTCTTAAATAATATAGAATACAAATAATATAGTCACTATTTATAATTAGCTGTTTTTTCTTCAAGAATTATTACTATTATTATTATTATTTTTTTTTTAGTATTTGTGTGGTAGTAATCGAAAAGACAACATATTTATCGATCCAGGATACCAGACATTTGAGCAAGAATTGAATAAAATCCTCCGAAGTTGGCAACCAAGCATACTTCCAGATGGTAATGCTCTTTTGAAATAAAGGTGTTGCTAACTTGCTACTGGGATTTTTAATTTTACAGAATGTACATTAAATATAATAAGGAAATAATTTAAATTACCATATTTTTAAGAGTACTTGTGAACTCAATGGTTCATCTTTTGAGGAATTAGAAATGAATATGGCTGATAACTAGTGTTTATGAAGAGCTTTGTAGTAAATGTGGCCTTCTTTCTCTGGAGTAAGAAACTGGATATTTACTTCTTAAGCCTCTTGTGGAGAGTATGATATAAATTTCTCTAAGATTAAACCTCTGTTTTAGATGTGTGAAGTAAAAATGTTTATGAATGGAATCACCTGTTTTTTCAGGAATTCTACAGATTTAAATTTCTTTCTCACCATTATCTACTTATCCTATGGAATAGAAGCAAACATCCAGTCCCTTACAGCAGAGGTGCTAGTTCCAGTCTCTTGTGTTCCCTAGCCTCTGTATTGCTAATGAGCTGCATAGAAAATTCTGAAATTCATTCCAGTTGACCTGGTGTGAATGGAAGATGGCAATAGGTTTGTTCTTAAATTAATTCTGTCTAGATGGTAAATGAAAACTATTTTCTTTATTATAATTAAAAAATATTTCTCTCTATTTAAGGGTCAATATTTTCTCGAGTTGAAGAAGATTATCTCTGGAGGATAAAACAACTAGGCTCACATTCTCCAATAGCTCTTCTGAATACCCTGTTCTACTTTAACACTAAGTATTTTGGCTTAAAAACAGTGGAACAACACTTAAGACTGTCCTTTGGCACTGTGTTTAGGCATTGGAAAAAAAATCCTTTAACAATGGAAAACAAAGCATGTCTTCGATACCAAGTGTCTTCCTTATGTGGAACAGATAATGAAGGTATATAACAGATTTTTATTTGGGATTGTCTGTGACAGAGATAGCCAAACTTTGCCTTACTAAAGATTACTTGGGCTACTTGTTCAGAACCCTACGACTGTCATTTTCATAAAAATAAGACAGATTATGTCTCCTTAAAATATCTCAGTTCATTTTGTTTGAAAATTATGAATTATCAGAAGCCACACTTAGGTCTCTGAAGGATACCTAGTCCCATTCTTTGGTAAAACAGATACCAGGACTGAATAGAGTGGGTAGTACTATCTTTCTTCAAGATTGGGCTTAGGAAGTTTATGCGATTTTTATTTTTTAAGATAAAATTACTACTGGAAAAAGAAAACATGAAGATGATGAGCCAGTATTTGAACAGATTGAAAATACAGCCAATCCTTCTAGATGTCCTGTAAAAATGTTTGAATGCTACTTGTCTAAAAGGTAAGTGTTAATGATATTTAATTTAAAAATCATGTTAATTGCCTTGAATTTAACAAGAAGTAACGCCCTGACCGGTTTCACTCAGTGGATAGAGCGTCGGCCTGCGGAATGAATGGTCCCAGGTTCAATTCTGGTCAAGGGCATGCACCTTGGTTGCGGCCACATTCCCAGTAGGGAGTGTGCAGGAGGCAGCTGATCAACGTTTCTCTCGCTTCAGCGTTTCTCTCTCATCAACGTTTCTAACTTTCTATCCCTCTCTGTAAAAAAATCAATAAAATATATTTAAAAACAAATAAAAAACAAAAGTGACATTTCCCACTGATCCTTCTTTAGATTTCTCACTTATATCTAAGTCCATTTAATTGTAACATTTTTAGTCCCAATATTATAAAATACAGTTTATATTTCATACTTTAGGATTCAAGCATATGTTAAAAAATTGCTCTCTAGTAATGAAATTACTACTTACTGTCTTTATAATCCTGTAACCTTTTAAATTATAGTACTTCTAATGACTGTTTTTTGCAAAGGGTCAGGTAAATATTTTAGGCTTTTTTTAGGCTATAGAATCTTTATTGCAGCTTATAAATTCTGCTTTTATAGCTAGAAAGCAGCCATATATTATCTATATACATATATAAAAGCCTAAGCAACTGTCCAACCCGTAGCTATGACATGCAATGACCACCAGGGATCAGACGCTCAACGTAGGAGCTGCCAAGCTGCAGTGATTTAGCAGCTGCAGTTCTCGGGTGACACACCCAGAACCAGAGAGGAGGGAGTCCAATTCCAGGGTTCGTCACCCCAGAACCACTCTCTTGCAATCTGGGACCCCTGAGGGGATGTTGGAAAGCCAGTTTAGGCCCAATCCCCACAGGCCAGCCCGAGGGACCCCACCAGTGCACGAATCTGTGTACCAGGCATCTAGTATATAAGTAACAGTCATGAGTTTGTTACAATAAAACTTTACACAAACAAGTGATGGGCTGTAGTTTTCCATGCTGTGGACAAGAGGTAAGTTCAGAGGTAGGCTAGATAGGGGGAGAAGAAAATGAAATACATACATTTAAGAGAAAATTGCCCTTTAAGATAAAGATCTGAAAGATAAAAGTATTCTGAAAGCACTATGCTTTTCAGCTATACCACTATTTCCCCCCTAATCTGATACCAACAGACATTTAAAAATATTTTAAACCAGTGATATGTTTAGAGACCATAATTACTTTGTTCTTGTCCATTAAATATGCACGCTACTTTTCATAAGGTTAGTGTGAATGTATTTTCTTATAATCAGTTTTATAAATTCTTGTTAGGTCCCCAAGTTAGCTCTCAAGAACCCATAAAAATAGTAATGTCACCTATAGTATGATGGTAATATTTCTGATGATGGTTTGGGGGTGGCACTCTTTGGCTGCAACAGAATCAGGATCTCCCAGTGGTAGTAACTATTTGATAATTAGAAATTCCTATCTGAGTGTTAATCTTGTTATTTTAAAAATTAAGCTCTGTTGTATAATGCTGCTAAGTATTTTTATTTTATGTGCTATATTTCATCAATTCTAAGAAACATTTTTCACATTTTACCATCTCTAAAACTGGGCTGCATGTTACAATTGATGCATTTAAATATGATAATTGGCAGTGTTTTACTTGTTTGGTGGAAATACTAAAATAATTAAAATAATATTTCAAAACTGGGAGGAGGGGAGCTATGAAGGGAAGAAGAGGAACAACTGTAATAATATGAACAATAAAGATTTTTTTTAATTTAAAAAAAAATAATATTTCAAGTAATGGTGTCTTGGATTCAGTAAAGAACATGATTTAAAATATGATGAAAAATAATCTTTTATCACAGAAATTAACTTTAAAACTATCTGAAGGATAGAGTATTTAACGTAGGTAATGAGAAGCATATGTTCAGACCACATAATGTGGTTAGTGGTCATGGAAATATTCCTGAAAGAAGAACAGAAAGTTGTGGGGAATTTTGTACATATACTGTAAAATTGACTTTCTTTTTTCTCCCAAAGTCCACAGAATCTTAACCAGAGAATGGATGTTTTTTATTTGCAACCAGAAAGCTCTAGTTCTACAGATAGCCCTGTCTGGTATACATCGACTTCACTGGACCGAAACACCTTGGAAAATATGCTTGTACGGGTTCTTTTAGTAAAAGATATTTATGATAAAGACTATTATGAACTGGATGAAGACACAGACTAAAAAGGAACATTTCAGAAGCATTTGGGATAAAACAGCATTAGATAGTCATGCTGCTAGATCTTTGCTATGGAAAACATTTCAAGTTTACTTCTTCTGTTTTGAGTTTTGTAGCAGTGTACCCACACTGGGTATTACCATGTAAATAATCTGTGAGTGAAAGTTGCCATTATTCTATGTAGTTGTTTTAGTATACTTAATAAATACATTCAAATTTTTTTATTATTTATTTGATTAGGTATGTTTGTAACTTTTTACATTACAAAATATGAATGAGAATGTGCCATGTATAATTTTTTCCTTGTAGTTAGAAACATCCATATTGCACAATTCTGCTGTTGCAATGCTTCCTTGAAGGAAGGGGGCTGGCTCTTTTACTGGGTTCTTGACCACATGGTTGTGTATGGGTAGCACTACTAAAAGTTTAGAACTTGCAGTGTCTTTCAGAATTTTTAAAATAAACTGTAAACTAATAGGCTATTTTTTTGTTTTGTTTTGTTTTTTTGTTTTTTTTTTGGGGGGGGGGGAGTTTTGTTTGTTTTCTTTTATGTTTTAGTTACCGAAGCCTTACAAGGTTATGTAGAGAGAGACCATCCTCTGTACCAAAAATAGACAAAAGAATGCTGTCAATATTGGTGTACTGTAATGTGAATCTATACTGGTGAAAATAACTTTTGTTCCCCTTATTAAAACCTTAGTGTCCTTTTCTCATTTGTGGCTTTCTGCATCACTTCAGTTAATTTAAATATATATGTATGAGAATAATGACATTGAAGACATGATAATTGAGACATTTTCTTTGTAAAAATGTCTGATGAAAGTGTAAAATTTGGTTTTCTTTTTTATGCCAACTATAAGTATCCAAAATCTCATTCATTTATAGAAGTTTGATTTTTCTTGTTTTCCCCTCTTATGGATACAGATCATGTTTTAATACCTGTGTAGTGCTCTAAAATGTTACCAATTTTATTAGAATTCTTGTGTCTGTCCTCAAATATGACTGATGCATACATTGGATAAAATTATTTTTAGAAATGCCACTCCTAAAATAGTTGTTATAGAAAGTCAGGCTAGTTTCAAAAGATAGTATCACATGTTACCATGAAGATTACCAGTGTAGTGATGCTGATGTTTGAGATGATTGATAAACAGAGAAAGAAACTGATAGATGAAGTTTATCTCAAAAGAAATCACCTTCGTTGTTAGACTGTTGGGCTTTTAAATTTTAATTACTTCTTATAGAAGATTGCATTAAAAAACTTTGTGCTCTGCATAGTAACTTATCCATTCAGACCTTTTCTTTCAGAACAATGTTTATTTAAGATCCTACCTTGTAGAGACTGAGCAAAGTGCTAGCAGCAGATTGTCAGAAAGAAATCCTTTGGCCGACTTCATTTGGCATGCACGTAGTCATGTTTTCCGGTTTCTAATTGCCCAATCACCACCGTGACATTAGATTTCTAAAATTGCTGGGGGCAGGTATGTGGCAGTTGGGCTTCTTTCCACAGTGGTTAGGTTACGTCTCACATCCCTTAGATACTGCTCTTTTCCTTAGGATAAATGCTAGCATTCAGAAGAAATTTTCTTAGCACGATTTGGAAAAATTTATAAGTGTAATCACTGTATATTTAAATAGTTATCAGAAATATTTTGGCATAAAAATTACTTCATAATACTATACTCTATGTTGTCTTATAAGTTTGAGTAATGTTTCTGCCCGTTATTTAATTTTATATTGTTAACTTGATGGTTAGATAGTAACAAATCTGATAATACTTTATTAAAATAGATTACTCATTTCTATTGAATGAAGAAAAAATGGTAGTATTTTTAAAATATGTAATACAAAAGTTTCTTCATCCCTACTTCTTTAAGAATTTTCCTATAAATGCATCTTGCTGATAGAAAGATGGTTAACACTAATCGTCTTTCCTTCTTAAAAGTGGTGCTGTAGTCCATCAGAGCAATAAACTTCCTCCCAAATGTCAATGTGTATTTTACCAAATACCGCACATTTCTGCCATGGTCCTACTATTAAGCACCCTGTCTTGCTATTTACATTTCCTTTTTTGTATATTTTAGCTTTTCTAAACAGAAATGTCTATATAATTTTGATCTTGATACGATAGAGAATTTAGAGCTCTTGGCTTTGTTTTTATTACAATCTAATGATTGATAACTTGACTCTCAGGTGAAAAGAAAAAAACAAACTATTTAATGAGAATTGTTTATTCTGTGAAGCTTTATTTTACCTAGAATGCTATTCATTGGTTTCTGGATCTCCCTGTTTTGTGTGGTCATAGCTGACTGCTGAGAAAAAGGATAGCAGTTTATTTCTGCTTCTTAGTAATTACTGATTATAGCATCATATAAATATAACTTTATTGCCTTTAGATGTCTATTAGAGATGCTGTATTTTTCTGTTCTGAGATTTTGCCATTTAAATTGAACTGATGAAGTTTTTATACATATTGAGAGAAGTGAATTTTGCATGCAAATTAAATCTTCATTAACACATTTTTTAGGCTTTTAACTGTATTAGGTAATATATTAAAGGATTTTTCTAGACAAGAAGTATTTTCGGGGGCGGGGCGGCAAGAATACATTTTGTTTAAATAGTTCATGGTTTTTCTTTTATTACATGGAGTTGTTACCAGTGTGTTAAACATATTCATATAGGAAGAGGATGCATATTGTGCTGTGCATCCAAACTTTTGTCACTTTTTCTCATGGAATTTCCCTTTGTCCTGGCCAATTGTAATTTGGGAATGGCGTAATTTGTGTATGCGTAGTATTAAGTATGACAGTATTGGAGAAGTCATAAAATTACAAATTTTTGATTTGTGCTACTCTAATATGGGTTCGTTTCATCTGAGATTTTGAATGACTTGCAGTCTTTCATCACTATAAAAATTTACACTTTTATTTTGCCAGTTATTTCCAAAATGTATTGTTATACATAATGCCACGTATGTTCTAAGTTAAGTTTCACTGTAGGATAATCTCTTTGTTCCCCTCAAACAAAAATCATAGAAGTGTACATGAAAATATTTTTAAAGAATAAATTTCTTTAACTAAATTACAGTATTTTGGGGTTTATCCCCGTAGTTATTTTTAGAATACTTCTTTGAATTTCAGTTATTCCATTCTGTTGTTTTTTTAGGAATAGACTATTTTTAATGCGTTTTCCAGTGTTAAGTACTTTTTTGTTGTTTCTGGGTATATCATACTTGAAAATAGTACAACTAACAAAATGTTACAAATTTAGAAGTTGGTGTTTAGAACAGTTTAACTGCAATAGTCTGAGTCTGAGAGTAGAAACACCTAGAGTGATGCCTCATTGTGTTTTTTTTCTTTACTTAGAAGCTACATATTAGAGGACACTTCAAATAAGTCACTATGATCCTCTCCCTTATAATGAACTGGATAAGAGAAAGTTGTCCCTGAAATCTGGGCAGGTTAAACAAATTCACAAATTTAAGCCTTTTGAGGGGGAAAAAAAACCCACGAAAAAACCAAAGAGAGGACCACAAACCTTGTGAGTCTACCATGGGATGGGAGGTTACTGTGTCACTGAGGACAGGTGTAAATCCTAACAGCATATTTTCTGTTGTAGCACAGTGAAAGGAACAATTAGCTCTTTCTGAAACATTAGGTGCTTCATTCTGTCTGGGCTTCAATTTCTTTATCTGTGAAATGAAGGCATTGTCTTGATTTCTGAATCTAGAGTTTCAAATTAAGTATGGTTGGTATTGTACTTAGAGAATTAGTAGTAGATTTTACAGATTTATGTTTGAATCCTCTTATTTAGAAGTACATTGGAGAGGGGGATGATCTTTCCTAAAATAGCCTTAACACTTTATAAGTGCTGTTCAGTAAAATCATGCAAATTAATTAACACAAAACTTAAACAAATCTTTGTTAACATATTTTCTCTGTGCCCCTACTGCCAACTATGGTAGTTAAGGAGGAAGGGAAAATAAAATATTAAGAAGACATTATGTTTCAAAGCTTTTACCTATGGGGGATAAACAAGATACACTGTTGTGTGAACATATAGAGAATATATTCATAGTAGTTTACAATAGCGGAGATTGTGAACACTCAGAAATACCTTAAAGGGCTATTGTGATCTAGAGTAAGATTCATAGAGTTACTGCCATCTGTATTTATATAAAACATTAGATTCCTGTAACCTTGACATCACTGCTTTCAGCTCTGTTAGAAATGGTCAGTGGAGCAGTTTCTGATTATATTAAGGGTTCTGTTTTGATGGAATCAGTGCTCATCTCTGGCTTTCAGACCAACTTACTACAAGAGTAGTTAAAAATAGCACTCCAAGGAATTAGAGATAATTCCAAAAAATATTACGCTATATCAAATCAAGGTGTGTAATTCAACTTCTGGGTTATATTGTGTGGCTGGAACATACAAGGTTCAATATATCTATCCATATATATTGCTTAATTCTCACCTTGAGGATATGTTTTTATTGATTTTAGAGAGGAAGGGGTGGGGGGTGAAACATACATTGATGAGAGAGAGAAACATCAATTGGTTGCCTCCTGTATGTTTCCCATCTAGGGATCAAAATCTGCAACCTAGGAATATGCCTTAACAGGGAATTGAACCCACAACCTTTAGGTGTTTGGGATGATGCTCCAACCAACTGAGTTACCTACCTGTCAGATAATTTTTTAAAAAAAATTGATTTTAGAGAAGAAGAGAGAGGGGTAGAGAGAGAGCAACATCAGTGATGAGAGAGAATCATTGGCTGCCTCCTGCATGCCTTACACTGAAGATGGAGTCCACAACCCAGGCATGTGCCTTACCCAGAATTGAACGGTGACCATTTGGTTCATAGGTTGTTGCTCAGCTACTGAGCCACACTGGCCGTATTTTTTTAAAATATATTTTTATTGATTTCAGAGAGGAAGGGAGAGGGAGAGAAATAAAGAAACATCAGTGATGAGAGAGAATCATTTATCAGCTGCTTCCTGCACACCCCACACTGGGAGTCAAGCCCACAATCTGGGCATGTGCCCTGACCTCCTGGTTCATAGGTCGATGCTCAACCACTGAGCCATGCTGGCCATGCTGAATTTTCTGTGTTTATAAAAACTCCACTGAGGATCTTTTTTCCCCCATAGCAATTGATTTTTAAAATAGAATCTCAAATATTTTTAAGTCATGGGTGTGGGTGGTGTGGTGCCCTTAGCCCTCATAAGCAAGGTTAAACCTTTCATTTATATACATTTTTATAGTTCTAAGTTGGTGTCAGCAGATGGCAGTAGTACATAGCATAATTGCTTTTTTCTTGGTTTATGCTGTTAAAAGTATATCATAATCCTTTATCAGAAACCCTTGGGGATTTTAGAATTCAAAATTTTCCCCTTTTCAAAAATAAATTACATAATACCCTCAGTAGGGCTGGGCCACCTTTATGACTATCTGCAGTCATGTCATGAAACCAGTCATTTACTCATTTCAACAAATACTTGAATGAATCTTCCAAGCACACTAAGCCAGGTGCTGGTTACACAATAGGATAGATAGCCCTCCTTGAAAAGACTTTATTTTACTGGGGAGATGGGACCTCAGAGTAAGGTAGGGACTTAGACCTTGTTGCACACAGTCTTGCATTATAAACTAATACTCAGGTCAAATACAAGGCCCATTTGTGAGCCCAACTCTGACCCTAATGCAGTTCACATTGCTATTACACCAATCTGCTTCTGGAGAGGAATAGGTGCCAACTATTTGAGGATGCAGAGATGCATGCAAATGGAAAATAATAGTGAACATCTTCCACACTGAAGGCTCTCAAAGGCTGTTAGCATTCTCAATGCAGTTTTTAATCAGTCATCATGCTGCAAGGGCAGAGTTAGTTTGCCAGAACGTAAAGCTCATAGGGTAAGGACTGCTTTCCCTGCCGTGTCCTAGGCACCTAGAAAAGGTCCTGGCACATACTAGGTATTAATAAATGTTTGTTGAGTGAATTAGTGTTTATAAGTACTTTCAAGTTCAAGAATTTTGAAAATAAATAAATCACTGAAAAAATGAGGATCTATGATCCATGAAGTAGCACCTGGTTTTTGGTGTGTCTTTGAGCACTTGTGTGTGTGTCTGATTTGTTCCTGTCACCTTCCCCTTATAAGGACCAAGGAGACCTGGATATAGGGCTTGACGACTTGTATAGTATACAAAGTATAAGCACTTAAAAACCACTTGTGGGCCTGGTTGGAGTGCTCAATGGTTAGAGTGTCAGCCTGCACACCAGAGGGTCTCAGGTTCAATTCCTGGTGGACATACCTGGGTTGCAGGTTCAGTCCCCAGCCCCTGTCAGAGCAATACCTTTCTCTCTCTCTCTCTCTCTCTCTCTCTCTCTCTCTCTCTCTCTCTCTCCCCCCCCCCCCCCCCCCCCCCCCCCCCCCCCCCCCCCCCCGCCCAACTTCCCTCCCTCTCTCCCTCCTCCCTCCCCCATCCTGCCTCTCTCCCTTCTCTCTCTGACAATCAATGAAAAAAATGTCCTTGGATGAGGATTAATAATTTTAAAAAATCACTTGTGAAATTTTTTAAAATGCAGATTTCTGATCTTTGCCCTGGAGATTGACTTAGTAGATCTGGGGTGGGTCCCTGAGAGCTGCGTTTTTAACACCTGGGTTATAAACATACAGTGAAAAAATTGGCCCACAACTTAAAAAAAAATGAACTAGAATTGAATGGAATAGAACATAATAAAGATATTTTTCTTATGAAACTTGTTTTATTCTCTTGTATTGGGTTGGCAAATATATATTCCTTAGGCTTTTCGGTCACGTTCACTAAGAGAAATTTCACGTCTATGGAAGGATTTGTTAATTTGAATCTCCCATTTTGTTTTCAAATACCACTTTCTTAATTTTATGCACGTTGAGCTCTAGAGAGTTAACTATGGACACACATGCTTTTCATTTTGCCATAAGTAAGTGGATAGTCAAAACGAATGTGGATTTTTTTAGATAGACTTATTTCTCTGTCCATTTTTCTTAAGTTGCAGGCTTTATTTTTCTTTCTTCAAGAGTGGTTTTAAAAAAGGAAAGAGTTATAATTCATATATGGAAAAAATGTATCTCAATAAAATGGATGTATCTTATGGGTGGTTTTAACATCTCAGATTCCTAAATCTAGTCCCACTGTCAAATTGAAAAGTAAATGGAAATACAAGCAAAAAAAAAAGTGGTTATGGGAATAAAATCAATAGTTACTATTTCTGTGTGAAAACACATGAGGTATTGCTGGCATTGTCCCATCTTAAAGGTTAGTAGATGCCTAGGGTCACACAACTAGTAAATGGTGAACTGTGATTAAAATTAAGGTCTTTATATGGGAAAGCTCATGTGTGCTCCTTAGCACCTTTACTGTCTGCTTACTGTTAACAACATGAAATGGGTACTCTTTCCAGTCTGCACCTCGCTCCCATTCATGAACTGCTTTTCCATGCGAAAATGCCAAGAGAAAATAGCAGGTGAGAATGTGGCAAAATTTTGGAAGATAGAAAGCAGATGGCTAAGTGGAGATGGATTTAGCAGGGCCAGTAACGGCCATACCTAGAGCACTTACTCTGCCTGCCCCTCATTTGCAGCATCTTGGCATATGCCAATGACAGGTCTATGGTCAACTCTGCTGTAATCCACTCATTGTCTTGCTCTCCTAGATTCCAAACTCTCCTCAAATCTCTAATACTTCCTTGATCTTTAAGCTTAGTGAACCTTTTCTGTACAGAACCACAGAGCCAGTATTTTAGGTAACATGGAGGATTATGTAAGTACTTCGAAAATAAATTTTCATTTTTTTGACAAAATTCAAAATGATGATTGAATATAACTTTTTCTAATACAGGTCTAATGAGAAGGATGGATGGAATGCTTTTGGGGGGATTATCCAATGCATAACTGGAATTCAAAGTTCACTGTCATCAAAATTTATTGCAAGTGTTCATTTATTAGATTTTATGTATCTTATCTGAAAATATCTCTTCAAACATAAATATTGACAAATACTGTTGTCAATATATGAGTGCAAACAATCATCCCTTGGTTCTATTAGATTCTTCCTTGGGTATTTGCCTTTCAGCATGTCACATTGCACATTGATCACTTCCCAACTGAAGACTATATGAAATTCCATCAACTGCACTGTTAAAAGATTTTTGAAATATAGAAATTTCCTTCACACTTGCACTGACTTGGAAAACATTTCTGACTGTAGTTTGAACTTGGGACATATGCTATAAATGCATGTGGTTATGGAGGTGCTGCTTTTAACTGACAGTAGGAGACGTGTGTGAGCAGCTCAAGCAACACTTGGAAATTACTGAAATATGTTTTGTACATAAGCACTGCTCTGCTTTGTAATTTTAGTTTGACTTTATTAAGAACTATGAAGAAGCCTGCAACAAAAACTAATTTCCAAAGTTATTCAGTGTTGAACAATAGTAGTTGAGTGTGGTTATTGTCATTCAGAAAAATGTCATGTTGGGTCTGAATTTAAAACACAGTGCTAAACTTCTTTTATTTTTATTGTTCATATTATTACAGTTGTTTCTCTTTTTCCCCCCCATAGCTCCCTTTCTCCCAGTTCCCATCCCACCCTCTGTCCCCACCCCCCCCCACTGTCCTCATCCATAGGTGTACGATTTTTGTCCAGTCTCTTCCCGCACCCCCAACACCCTTCCCCCCCCCCAAGAATTGTCAGTCCACTCCTTTTCTATGCCCCTGATTCTGTTCTATTCACCAGTTTATTCTGTTCATCAGATTTTT
>PVJC01011836.1:0-40800 GCA_004026665.1 Murina feae | reverse complement strand
GCACTCGGGGGTCCCTCAGCCCAGCCTGTACTGGCACAACCTGCCACCCACACATCTCAACCCACACACATCACCCGCCACCCCACCGATCTCTCCCCACCCCCACACCACCCGCCACCCCCGCCAATCGTTCCCCACCCGGACACCAACCGCCACCATGCCATCTCCCTCCCGCCCACCCCACATCTTGCTCACCCTGCTGCTGGCACTGCACTGGCCTCCAGGGCTGCCAGCCGCCATCTTGCCTGAGCTAATTTGCATACAGCCATTCTGATTGGCTGGTGGGCGTGGCTTACCCCGTCCCGAAGAAACGGTTAATTTTAATATTTCGCTTTTATTAGTTAAGATACCTTATTGGAGGTATTGCTTGCAAATATTGTCTCCCATTCAGTTGGCGGAGTAGTTTATCGAAACATTCTGAGCCTTAGTTTCCTCAACTGTCAAATAGAAGCAACCCTATCTGACTTACAGGGCTGTATCCTGCAAGCTAAAACTTGCATCTTAAACCATCACAAGAAAGACAACTAAATGTGCTATGGTATCTTAGATGGGGTCCTAGAACAGAAAAGGGGTAATAGAGGAAATACGCAAGAAACACCCAGTATACAGTGCCAGCACCCAATTGTGCTCAACAATAGTAATATGAGTGATATGTCTGCTTGCCCCTCCATCCTTCCCATGCTGAGCCCCTGCTAAGCCATTGCCCCCTACCCCCCTTCTTTCTATACACCACACCCATTCAGAGCACTTTCCCCTGACTCATGCACCCCCCCATGCTGCATTGACCTAATCAAAGGGCTGGAATAAAAGGCAACATCAATTTAATAACTGCTGCCCCATGACCCCTTGGTTTTCCCCAAGTCTTTTCCAGCACTTCTCATCATAATGACCTATTTTTCTGGAATGCACAGCCTGTCTGCTCCTGGCCTTGAGTCAGCACCCAGGAACTCTGACATCCTCTGGCCCAAACCTGACCCCACCTCATCCTTGTCCTCTGGAAGGCCTGGTGGTGAGGGCACCAGCCTGCTGCTTGCTCCTTTTGGGCTGTATTAGAGAGGGCCACCTGGATGCATGAGCAAACTTTGTCCCATCTGTCTACCTGCCACTCAGTGCAGATGTTGGGTGTTTGCTCCTACTAGAAACTCTCTTGGAGGAAGAGTGAGCCTACGTGCAGTGAGCACGTGTGTGTTTCCGGGAGCTGTGTGTTTGGTGTGAGTGTGGGCTTGCAAGAGTGTGTGTATGTGCGTGTGAGTGCGTATACATGTGTAAAAGTATGCATGCCCATGTTAGTGTACCCGAGGTTTCTGATGGATGTGTGTGGACAGGTGTGCATGAGACCAAGTCCCCGAGTGCATTTCTGGGTGTTTTATGGGAAGGCATGGGTATGTGATGGGTTGTGCATTTGCAAGTATGAAAGTGTGCTCAGTGAGGGAAAGGAATCGCCACATGTTCATGGTGCCTCATAGCCTGCGTTCAAATGCAGAAACAAGTCAGACAGACGGGACTTTCTTTACAGGTGTGGCCCTGCACCTGCGTGGACACAAGCCTCCTGGGCTAGAAGCACCTCTTCTGTTCACATCCGGAGGCAGATGCGCTGAGCCTGGCAAACAAAGTGTTTTGCCAAGGAAATGGCCTTTGCTCGGTGTTCTGTGCGACCCTTGCATTGGGTATCGAGAACTGGCGGTGAAGGAAGATGGTTCTGAAAGGAGGGAGGAGAGCAGGTGCAAGGATCTCAGTGGTTCTAGGGAGGCCCTACCTGGGCTTGAGATGCTGCATGGAACTCTGAGGGGCTGTGGATCACCACAGGCCCATCTAGGGGGCAGGAGCCACCCCAGGGAGCTGCAGGATGTGCAGGATTCAGCGGGGTCATCCTTGGGTCACCCCAGCACAGGGATCCTCATGTCATCTCGCCTTACAAAGACCCTTCACTTCCTGCTCCTGCCCCTCAACCCTCCAGAAGACTTCAAACAGCCAAAGCCCAAATGTGTAAAATCCCTTTCCTTAAAGCTTCTATGTGAACGTACCTTCCCCAGATGTGTGTGTGGCTCTCTCCTTCAGCTCCTTCCAATCTTCGCTCAAATGTCACTTCACTCACCACCCTTTTAAAAGTGCACCTCTTTCCCCGGCCGTATCACCTTGCTGTATATTTCTCATCTCTCTTGTCCTCCTTTGCTTCGCCCCAAAGCTCTTACCTCCTTCTCTCACAGTGTGGACCAGTGTGTCCCCCATGAGAGGACAGGAGCACAGACATTGAGAGCAAACAATTAAAACTATAGATACTCTAGAACCTCTAGCAGTCTGACATTGCCGAGAAATCCAAATGCAGATCAGAAAGAAGATGAACTGACTTTTCAGCAGCGCGGGTTCAAGGACCATTGCTCTAATACGCACTGTAAAACGTATTCAGTTTTCTGTTTGTCTCCCCCTGCCCTCAGCTGCCGGTAGGCAAATTCCAAGGACAGGATTTTTGTCTGCTTTGTTCCCCTGAGATCTCCCCAGCACCCACAATAGTGTGTGCTTCGTGGACAGTTGGTGCTTCATGGACAGTTGTTGAAGGAGTGAATGTGGAGGAGGGGGTCTGAGAGGTGAAGCGTCACCAGCTGGACGTGGTATGGAAAGGCAGCAGACGCTTCCTGTCCCCCAACCCTGCCTGGCTAGGAATGAGCACAGTGCTCTGGGTCTGAACCCCTGTGAGTTTTGCTTGGGACTCAAGTACCATATAGCATAGCTGGGAACTGCTGCCCTGGTGAAGAGTGTTCCACTCTGCTCCTGCACCTGGTCCGTGCCCGGAGGGAGCCCAGGGCTGGCAGGGCCACGCAGGAGCAGCTCTCTTGGGAGTGGAGGGAGTTTGACTCCACCAGCCATTCCCACGGTTGGGGCTGGCTGGGGCCCACGTGGCCTGCTGTGCCTGGGCCTGCCTCATGGGCCAGCCATCCAGCCGGGCTGGTTCTGGGCTCACACATCAGCCATTCCTCTTCACCTCGACCTAAGCCCTCAGGCTCAGCTTCTCCTTTTCTGACCTCAAGACTATACCCACAGAATCTCTTTTGTTCTCTTTTACTGCCAGTGAACCCTGGAGGTCTGGCCAAGGAGGAGGGGCAAGGGTGCTCTGGCTAGAACATCCTAAGAGGTTACTGTCCTGGCAGGTGTGACCCCAGCACAGGGACAAGGTGTTACCCCTGTGTAATTGAAAAGGCGAGTTGTATCTCCTTTCCTGCTCTCTCTCAATTAAGCAGAACCACAGACTACTGTCTGTTAACGAAGGTTCTCTCCATCTGCAAGTCTCGGGGAGGCTGCCAGGAGGAAGTGATGTTCAAACTGAGTTTTGATGGATGAGTTTTGAGTTACAACTCAAAAGAAAGGAGAAAAGAAGTGAGAAAGGCATTCCAGAGAAAAGGAATGGCATGTGCAAAGGCCAAGAGGTAAGAGAGACCACAGTGCACTTAGAACCACCATCTGTTGTTTGTATGGCTGCATGTGCCTGGGAAGGGGATGGAACCCAGAGCCAGAAAAGTGGATGAGGGCCCAACTCTTGTCAAGAATACTCATTTAGTCAACACTTGTGAGAACTTTATGATAGGACCACAAAGATGCCTTATTCATCATTATACCTGTAGTACCTGCCACAGTGCTGGGACCATGGCAGGAACTCAATAAACATAGGTAAATGAATGAATGAATGAATGAATGAATGAATGATGGCAGGCCACTTACAGAGAAGTTAGTCTTGGTGGGGCAGAGAACCCAAACCTTAGAGAAAAGTATCTGAGAAGGGGAACTGTTTTTCTTTGTTTTAAGTTAAAGAAGGTTACTTCAGTTTTCAGGGCAAACCTTAGCTGTGGCTTATGCAGTTAGTCACTCTATGGGCGAGATTTTGGCATTTTGGCTGCTGATGCAACATGCTGTGAGTGTTTCCACAGTGCGTTGTGTTGAGCAAGCAACGGCTGCAGAGGAGAGACTGGGCAGGGCCTCCTGGAGCTGGAGAAAGAAGGCCAAACTGATGCAAGGAGAGGCGAATCCATGCGGGGAACTGTCCACAGTGTTGCCCAAGCTCTCCTGGAATGTGCCCCAGGTAGGAGCCTTTGGACTCGCATGACGCCTCTGTTTGAGGACAGTTTGTGACTTTTGGCCAGCTCAGAATCAAGAGCTGACAGACATTCAGAGGAGAGGAGCATGTGTCCCTGCCACAGGCGAGTAGCGTGGCTCTCCGGGACATCCAGAGTCAACTGTGAGATGTCCGCTCCTCACCCCAACCCCCAAACTCTGTCCGGGGCTGGGGATTTGCTTGGTGGGTGAGAGCAGGGTGCAGACATGCACTGGCCACAGCTTTGGTCCTTGGCTGGCTGGCCAGCTCAGCCATCCAGGCTCCGTGGTGTTATCTGTCCCCCGGACTCCAGGGCCCCTGGTGGGTGCCTCGGCCTCAGGAAAGAGGGTTATAATGGGGACCCAGAAGCAGTGATTCCATCTGCCCCGGTTGGAGAAAAACTGCTTTTTTGACCTCCAGCTCCAAGCCTCCACTTGGGAGAGCCAGGATGGGCCTGAGTCCCGGGCACCTCCTGGAGCTTCATTCCTTTGGGGAGACACGGTGTCCATCCCCAGACGCAGGTGTACTGTCAGTTAATAAAGCTTATGCCTCAAGCTGAGGGCCTGAACAAACCCCTTCAGAGACCTAATTTTGTATTTGTCATTTTGCAATCTTTTTCTTAAAGAGGGTCCCCCAAATTACCTAAGGTCAGGCCCCATCAAACTGAACCCACCCCTGCCAATGCTCTTTGGAAAACCAGGAGCAGACAGTGGGTGCCTGGGGGGTCAGGGCTCACCCTCCTTCCTGAACCTCTGACCAGGACCTCTGCCTGACAGCTTGGGGACAGGTGGTGGAGGGCACTAGCTCAGGGCAGACAGTGTCCTCTTGGTGGCCCAGAGGAGTACTGCTGGGGCTGGTGGGCTGGGCTAGGTGGAAGGAGACTGTCAGCTATAGAAAGGTCAAAGGGCATCTTTGAGGGGGCCAACAAGTGTGAATGCACCAGATCAAATACCACTTATAACTGTGTCGATATGGCTTGCTGGCAGGGCATCTGGTGATCACCCATGATTAGCCACAGGCTTAACCTGGATGTTGTGACAAAGTACCACTAAACTGAACATTTTAAAAGGGTAGATTTAAATATTTTTAAAATTCATTTTGAGAGAGAGAGAGAGAAAAAAAAAAAGGAGAGGGAGAGGAAGGGAGAAGAAGAGAGAGGTACAGAGAGGGAGAGAGATCTGTTGCCTCCCACACACACCCCTACTGGGATCAAATTCACAACCTGGGCATGTGCCATGACCGGGAATTGAACCTGTGACCTTTCAGTGCAGGGGATGACACCTAACAATAGAGTGACACCGACCAGGGCTAAAAGGGTGGATTTAATGGTGAGAGAATTATATGTCAACTTTTAGAGAAGGATGCTGAGAGCTTGGTTGCTGTGGTGCTTTCCTTGTGTGTTTGATCTGGATGTGGTGGGTTCATAGAGACATTGGTTGGTGCTGGAGTTTCCAGGCATTCATCACACACAGTGAGGGCTGTTCAGAGACCACTGTATCCTGGCTGGGTCCTCACGGAGCTAGGAGTCAGGATGGTGACATTTTGAGCAAGCTTCCTGTCCAGCTGGAGTCCCTGGAGGCAGTGGGTGGCCTCAGCCATTTCTGGGAGACTAGGCCCCCATTTGCTGCCCTTATCTTGGCGCTTTTCGCCAAGCCCTCTGAGCTAACAGATGTTTGAGCCAGGGACAGAGTTAATGGTTAACCAGGAGGAGAGAGAGAGGAGAGGGCTTGGACACACTCACAGGTAGCCTTCTGGCCTCTGGAGCACTTGGGGCCTCTTCTGAGCCACACCCCCAGCCCCGGTGGAGGCAGGGCAGGCAGGACAGGGCTGTCCCTGGCTGAGAAATTTGGCCTCCAAAGGGCCCAGCAGAACCACCTGTGAGAGCCAGGGACTGGTCCCTCATTGCCCAGGCCCCCTCATCACAGGTGCCAAGCACAACACTCTCCTACCCAGGCCCGTCCAACCCCACCAGGGCCTAAAGCTCCACCTGTTTCTCCACCGGTTCCAGAGCTTTGTCAGGCTAACATACAAAGTGCCCTGGGAAGTGGCTCCTCAGACCCACCTGTGACTACGTGGCTCCAAGGGCACCAGCCAGAAGATTTGGGCACCCCTCACATATTTTAATATGACACGCTCAGGCACACGTGTGCACAGATGCATAAATACACATATACATACATGTTGGGCAGGCTGGGTTGGTTTCTTCACTCCCTGGGTCTGTGCCAAGGAAATATTAAAGGGACTCCTGAGAGACCAGCTCTTGCAAAAGGCACAGATGCTTCAGAAGTCCTTGGCCAAAGGTGAGGGTGGGTGATGCTGGCAGGGCTTCCTGCACCTGGGTCTGAGCTGCCCTCCCAGGCCTCTTTAAGGGGGCAGGTGGAGGCGAACAGCAACTTCTTTGACAAGCTGGTTTTTAAAACAGGCACAGCCATCTTGTTTGGACACCACAGTGTAGCCGAGGGCTGGTGCAGCCAAAGGAAGTGCAGTGGAAGCAGAGTTCCGCCGTCCAGACCACCTAGTGCATCCTTGGAGGGCAACCTAGCCACACGACCAAACCGGATCCAGGGTCTGGTAGGAGTAAGGTGGGAAGGGATGCTGCCAGGTGGTGAACAGACAGCTTGGAGAGAGCTGGGGTGCCCAGGGGGTGGGGTTTGTGGCCTCTGATTATGCTGGGTGGGGAATCCTGAATGGAGAGCTGCCCCTTCCATAGACCCCATTACCATTTGCAAAGTTGCTCAAAAAAAGTCCTTGGTGTGGGCAGAGAGGCTGGCTCAGGAAAACATATTCTTAAGGTCCTACTAATCACTCACCGACATGGCTGCTGAGTCCCAGCACCTGCTCTGAAAGTGCTCCACCCAGAGCTGCAGTGACTGGTCCCATCAGGTGCCCATAGCCTGCCAGCCCACAGCCTGACTGGGAACCTTGGTGTCAATGGGCCCATGGAGGCAGGTACTGTTCCTGATACAACACCTGAGATTGAGAGTGTTTTTCTCCTCTCTGGATTGAAGTGACAAGCTTTCCTGAGTTTGAGGCAAAGGTAGTGAAGCCACAGCAAGGGAGAGAGGCAGTGCCCAAGAACATGCCATACAACACCCTCTGCCCACGTCCAGGCAGAGGGCGAGCACGGTACCCAGTCTTTTGGAGGGTCCCAGACCACTTTCTGTGATGGGTGGAGGTGAAGAGAAGACAGGAGTAGGGGGGGACGATAAATCCACCTCTGGGCACCCACTCCTACTGTGGTCATCAGTGTGTGGCCACCCAAAGCCTGTTGGACAAAGCCACCTGGAGAGGCTGCCCATCTGTCAGACCCTCGAAGGCTGATGTGTTCTCCGTGAAAGTGCAAAGAATGCCAACATCCTGCCCGACCAGCATGCCTCAGTGGTTGAGCGTTAACCTATGAACCAGGAGGTCAGAGTTAGATTCCTGGTCAGGGTACATGCCCAGGCTGCAGGCTCGATCCCCAGTGGGAGGCATGATTCTCTCTCATTGTTGATGTTTCTATCTCTCTCTCCCTTTCCCTTCCTCTCTAAAACCAATAAAAATATATTAAAAAAAATAAAAAAGCCAATATCCTCACTCCAATTCTTTCCTTAATGCAGCCTCACAAATTTTAGACGCTGGTGGATCCTTGAAGAGGTTATACTGTGTACCATCCTAGCCCTGCAAATGAAGCTGGAAAATGGAAACTGGCACCCTTCACTCAACACGAGGAATGGCAGTGACCCTGAGCCAGCTGTGTATTGACATGTTCTGGCCAACATTTAAGAACCGAAGCACACAGGAACATGGGGGTAGGGAGGTGGGGGTACAGTTCAGGGCTGAGTGGGCAGACACTATGACATGGGTGGCTCCCACCCAGTCCCATCCCCTTTGCTTTCTTTCTTTCTCAGCATAGTCTCACCTATACAGACACCACTTTTAATTCTTATTTTTTATTAAAATACTGTAATACCCAGTGGAATGCAGCAGCAATCCTGGTACAGGGTGGCATAACAAAACAGCCATGTTTACATTTTAAATATTTACGATAACTTAAACATACAGACACACATCATGGTCTTTGGCAGAAAATGTTCACAGCACAAAAAAATATTTTAAAAGAAATACCAAATATTAATCCAAAATATATTAAGTTGTGTGTTGTTTTTTTTTCTTTTCACAATACTTTTTTACCTTTTTTTCCTCCTTTTTTTCTTTTCTTTTTGCTTTGTAAACAATGCACATGAACCAAACGTATTTTTCAGCTTTAAGAGGACAAGGGGTTTTAAAAAAAATATGCAATTGTCCAGCAAATGCAAATGTTCAAAAAGGAACCATGGGAATAAAATAACACATTACAGAACTTAAAAACAGGAAAGGAAAAAACACAGATTCAAGGAGAACTAAAAACAGTCAAGACAAAATGCTCAAGGCCACCAATCGCTCCAGGGGCTGAGCTGGGGCAGGGGGGTGGACACCCTTTAAGACCAGAGGTCAAAGTCAGTGCTGCCAGCAGGCTGCCACGCAGATGCTTCGCTCTAATTCCAAGCACTGGCACTGCTTCCGGGCGCCAGGCAAGGGCAGTGAGAGGGGCCCGCCTCACAGGTGCCGTTTCTGTGATGGGGGCTCCCTTCAAAGAACTGAGTCACATCTTGTAGCTCATTGACTAGTTTTCACCAGCATCGCTCCTTCGCTCAATCCTTCCAGGTGGGAACAAAGACTCTTCGAGAACTGGGTGCAAGGAAGCCCACCGTGGCAGATGTCTGCACATCGTGGCTCACTTCACCTGGCTCAGGGTTCATAACCAGACCCAACAGGATGTCCCAGGGACAGGCGCTGTGGAGCCATTGCAAGAGGCTGGTGATGGTGAGGGTCCCATGGGCATTTAAAATGGCTCAAGATGGGAGGAAAAGACAGCGAAATATTCCGTGGGTCAACCAATATCAAAATCCATGGGCCAAGAACTTGAGAACTGGGAGGCTGGCCAGAAGTTCCAGGAACCGTGGCAGCAGGGATAGGAGCACGGAAGGATGGACAAGTCCGAAGCAGCACACTTCTATCTTCTGTTCCACAAGCAAGGGGGTTATGTACAAACTGCCCAGCAGACCCCAGTCCACTAATCAGCCCCTGCCCACTCCCCATGAGGGCGTGATGCCGTGGCTTCTGCAGGACTAACACCTTCAAACGGTCCTCCACAGGAGCAAGTCTTAGTGGCCCCAAGGAGGCAGTGAGTAGTAGCTGAGGAGCCGATGAGGTTGGCTGGGACCACACTTAGCCAGAGGGTAACATGGCCAACTCCAATACCGAATCAGCCTACCTATTGTCCATGGGCAGCCATCCTTGGAAGTCAGCCCCTAAACCAATATATCCCCTCCCTTCCTCCCTGTCAACAGGGGATGCACAGCGTCTCAGCTCTCTTTAGTCAATACCCCAGCAGAAAGGCTGAATCCTCATTCTGCATGAGCCTGGGAAGAACGTGAGTCTAAGAAGCAGGGTCATCCCTTTCTCCTCCGTAGCATCCTTCCTAAGCTCCTGGGACCAGATGATCAAGGGGAATGAGTGCCCGGCTGGGGGAAGTGGGGAAGCAGCAGCTGGAGGAGCTGCTGGAACGGCCGTGAGTGGGAGAGGAGAGAAGGGAACAGTTCCGAGTCCCCATGGCATCCACTCCTTCAGATCAGTATCTCCACCATATCTGACAAGTCCTGGACTCTTGAAGCAGCAACAGAGTCTACAGAGATAAGAGCATAGGCACACATATTAGCCTGTGTTTCCAGATCACTCTGTTCCACTCTGAAGACAGGATCTTTCTCCACTAACTCTTCCCACCTCAGCTCCCAGGGACCCGGGTTCCCATAAACATGGCCAACCAGGCACAAAGCTCTGCTCCTTCTTAGCTCTCCACCCAGACTCCCAACCTCCTGCATGGAAGACGCATTTGTTTCTAACTTTGAACTCCTTGGAGGGAGGGTGGAGGGCCCTGAGGGAGGCAGGCTGCTGCATTCTTTTCATGCCTGTGGTTTTCTGAGCCGTGAGGCACTTGCAAAGGCTAATGTGAAAGGAAGCAAAAAACTTAAATGGCATCTTCTCAACTTTCTCCTTCCTGGACTCTTTGGAAAGGAAGTCTTCCAGCTCGAGAGTGCCATCGGGATGATCAGCCAATCTCCACTGTCTTAGATACTTAGATCGGCAATCAAATGCGTAAGGAAGACCAGAGAGAGGAGATGAAGTGTCTCCCATGGGGTGGCTTGCTTTCTGAACTCTGGATCTGTCTGTAATCAGGGTTTTCTGTTCCTCTACTCATGCATCCAACCAGCCCTCAAGTTCAATCTGAGGTGGGCCAGATGCCCTGCTCTGTGCAGGGGGTGGGAGGTGGGCGGAAGCAATGAACGTAAGGGGTCTGGGAAGGGGTGTGGTCCTGAATGCAGTTCGCACCCCAAGGTGTCCTCAGCCTTGCTAGGCACAGCAGCCAGGAAGTGGGGACTTACCCAGTGAGGCTGTCCTCTGGCCACTGCTGCACCCCAGAAGGCTGTCAGGCTCCAGCCCCAGGCAGGCCGGGGTGCTGTCCGGGAGGCCGTCAGTCTGGGTGCTGCCATCTCTGCTCCCGTGTTTGGCATGGGCAGGAGGGGGAGCTGTGGCCACTGGCTCCTCCATAGGAGCCCTGTCTGCTGGAAAGGCAGAGGGTGATAGTCATTGCCTCATCCACAAGATGTGGCTCCCATGAAGAAGGACACCCCACGTTAACTGCACCCATTGGGAGCAAAAGGTGCTGCAGGTTGCCCTTGGTTGGCAAGCACTTCAATTAGGGCCAAATGCTTCTGTTTCCAAATGGGAATAACTATCAGGCTAGACTGGCTTCCAAAGGTTCTGAGTGATAGAACCCTTCTTTGTAGATTAAATCTTAAGATCAACAGAGATTCTAGAATCTCTAGGGCATCTGCATAGAAGGAGTGAGGGTAGGGGGCTTGCCTCAAAGGTGTATCTGCAAAGAGAGCTTTATCTCTACTTAGATGCTAAATGGCTGGGCACAGAGGGTGATGAAATGTATGGAGAGGGAGCTACAGCACCCCACTTCACACTGGCGAGGACAGCTGAGGGAGGTGGGGTCATTGGAGTCAAAGCTGGCTCCCAGATAAGGGGTCAGGAAGCCCTGGTTCCCCTGAGCTTCAGTTCTGGAACCTATGCTTCTACCTATGCTTCTACCTATGCCACCCACCAGCCCCTGCTCACCTGCAGCCAACCAGGCAGGGGCATCCATTTGCCGCTCACTCAAGGAGAGCGCCTGCCAGCTCTGGGTCGCTGTTGCTGCAGCCGCGAAGACAGATGGCACAGACTTGGCGGGCCGCAGGGAGCCCTGGGGGGCCTTGCTAGGGTCTTTCCTGGAGCGCTGCTGCAGGACCTTGATCACCGCATCCTTCTCCAGGATCTGGGCGTGGAGCACCTTTAACCTGAGGGGAGAGGTCATGCCCACATCCTTAGACCCACAGACTCAGCAGCCCCCACCTTTACCACCTGGTAAATGTTGGAGGGAAAGCCCTCCCCACAGCCAGGCTGGATCCAAGTGCCTGGGAGGGGGCCTTCGGAAAGGTCAGCACAGCTCTGGATTCCGATGCTCTAAAAGCCACCCCCTCCCGGACCAGTAAAGGCAGGTCATCAGGGGCGGGTTCTGGGCTCATCTGCTGATCGCAATGGCACAACCCTCGCCCTGGGGTGCAACCCCAGCGCTGCTGACCATCAAATGGGCTCAGCCGATGTGCTTGTGCCTTTGAGTCAAACACAGGACACACGAAATCGAGGGGCCTCTGGCATTATTGTTGGAGAGAAAATGCTGGCTACCCCCAAGCCAGGGACCCAGCCCACATTCCTTCGGAATGGGACATGGTGTGGCCTCAGTTGGAAAGTCTCTGATTTACATGGTGGAAGGGGAGCAGGCAGAGGCCCTGAGCCTTGCGGCATCCAGCACCTCCACAGCCAGGGCTCAGCTGCTATCTCTGGGAAAGGACATGCGCAGGACACCTGGTGTGCACCACACACAGGGCCAGCTCAGAAGTGAGAGGGCCCCCGCTGAGCCGTGTGGGGAGCGGGGACTGTTCATCAGGGATTCAGGACTGGACCCTGCTACCTCCCACCCCACCTCGGGGGCCCTGGCCTGGCCTGCAATGCCGAACCTGCTTTCCATCTCCTGATGCCTGTGGCCGCCGGCGAGGAGCCCTTCATTGAAGCTGCTGCTGGGTGAGGGCTGGGGGGAGTGTCGGATGAGAGTGGTGTCGCGCTGGGCAGCGGCTGTGGCGGCTGCGTCCATGGCAAACTGCCTCATGGCACATTCCTCCAAATACTTCTGCTCCCACTTGGTCATGTCCGCCTCCAGCGCCAGGATCTGCTCCTCCTTCTCTCGCAGTTGCTCTGACAGTCGCAGGGCACTCAGTTCTGGGGACCCACCACTGCCGCCACCACTGGGGGTGCCGACCTGTCTCTGCAAAGCAAGGAGTGCTGTGGTCAAGGATGGAGCTGGGGTGTGCCGGCCACTGGTGCTCACCCCCAAAGGACTCTGGCTTATGCCTGTGCTCGTGCAGCCACTCGCAGCACACTCCTCTCCCAACCTGTGTCCACCCAGAGACAAAGGAAGTGGCAAGGACCCCACATCCCTGTCCCAAATCCTGTGCCCAAGGGTGTAGGAAAGACCAGGTCTGCCTCTGCCCAGGCGACCACATAAATTACCCTCTAAACTGGGAGAGAGGGGCTAACAGGTGTAAACCAGGACAGCACTGGCCTACCAGGAGGCTGGGTCCTCCCACCTCTGTGGGAAGCGGAAGGCTGGGCGTGGAGACAGAACTCTATCTGGTTCATAAATACCAGAGTTATTGACACCGTCCGAAGCGAGGGCAAAGATTTAGGATCTGGGTGACCATCTCTCTTGATCTTGGGGAGACACATGAGAGCAGCTAGTCTTCTATATCAAAGATCCGGAGCCACTTTTTCTAGACACCAACCCCTGCTGCTCCTGAGGACAGAAGCCCAAGTCTTGATTCCCCAAGATCAGCACATGGCTGCGCGGCAGAGCCTCTGTGGGGACTGGAGGTTTGGAGGAGGAGCCTGGCAGCCAGGGTAGAGCAGAGATCACCCTTGCTTTCCAAGGGGGCCTCGCCTGCTGTGTGCAGGGGTTCCCAGGGACTTTGAAACTGTCTTCCCCAGGGGCTGTCCTAACGCCACCACCTCCTCAGGACTCCCCAGCTCACCTGCTGGGCCCGCAGGGCCTTGAGTTCCTGCTCCAGGCGCGTGCGCAGACGTAGCTCCAGCTGCTCCCGCTTCTCACATGCGACCTGCAGCTGCCCGAGAGCCTGCTGCAGCCGCTCCACCTTCTCCACGTAGGCCTGCTTCTTGCGCAGCTCCTCCTCAGCTCGCGCCGCCCGGCCCTGGGCATTGCTCAGAGCTTGCTCCAGCAGCTCGGCCCGCCGCCGCTGGTCCTCGATGGCACCGCGCAGCAGTGCTACCTCCCGTTCCAGCTTCTCCTGCTCCTGCTGCTGCTCATAGCCTGCAGGGAGAGAGGGGGGCTCGGTCAGTGACAGCGGCCACCCTGGCTGGCTCTACTGGGCGCCCACTGAGGGCCAGGCTCCATGCTGACTGCTGGGTGAGCACACTTACATCTTATCCACTCAACGACCCTAAGAGTTGGGTACCATTATTAACCCCATTATGGGTGAGGAAGCTGGGGCTCCGGTGAAGTTGGGAGTCAATGGCCACGCAGGACCAGGGCGCTTGTGGTCGTCTCTCTAGGTTACACTGTCTCTCTGCTGGGATGTGGCCCCACCAAGGGACAGCCCTGAACACTGTCCACTTGTCCCAGGTGTCATGGTTTCTAACATACATTCACAATTTCCCTTGAGCCTCAGAAGGACTCTAGAGACTGGTCTGTCAGGAACTGTGATGCCCATTTACAGAGGAGAAAGCGGAGGCTCAGGTGAACTGCAACATGGATATCGTTCAAGTGGCAGGATGAAGTAACAGGAATGAGAATCACCATTACCTACCCTACAGGCTGGGCACCTATACTTCCTATTCTGCTGAAGCCTCCAACTTATAGGAGAAGAAACAGAAGAAGCAAATGGTACTGTCAGGTGGGAACACAAGTCAGCCTGGCTCCCAAACCAGGCTGCTTCTGGCTTTCGTATAAAACCCCGCACCCAGGGCCTCCCAACGTGGACTCCAGGGCTCATTCTACGGACCTAGCATGCACCCCCCCCCCCCGCTGGCCCCATTACTTTCCATGGCCCGGGAGACCACTGAGACGTGGGCAACCAGGCTCATAAAGAAATGCAAACTTTGGAGCACAGTGAAAATGATGATGGTCCACAGATTTGTGTCTGAGGTTCCAGCTATCCTGACTTTTACATCATCTTGTTAACTGTCCAGGAGAGTTCAGAGACCCGCTCCATTAGCTGGGCCAAGCAAGACCTGAGCCAGACCACGGAATCCTTCAGCTGATGCTCTAGGCTTAAACCCACCTTCCAGGCTTGCCTTGCCCAGGCAGTGTGACCACTGCCTGCCTTGCTGGAGGGCAGAAGGGGGTTTGGGCCCGGGGCCTGCCTGAGGCACCGGAGTGGCACTATCATAGCACAGTGGGGTTTCTGGCTGTAATGAGACGGCCCTATACTGTGCCAGTCAGTGCAACAGCCACGTGGCATGTGCCGCCAGTGAGCACTTGAAATGGAGCTGGTTGGAGGGAGAAACTAATTTTTTTTTGTTTTATTTAATTTTAATCTTGGGGTCACATGTGGCTAAGTGCTACTGTAAAGGACAGTACAGGCTCTGGGACAGAAGACTGGACACTTGGGATCTGGGCAGGCAGAAAAGAGGATTCAATTACTCGGGGCCCTGGGAGAGGAGAGGGAGGTCACCGACGACTCAGGTCAGCTCTGGTTCCCTCTGGATTTCTGAAGGCTGGGCCCAAAGCCAGCCTCATGCCTTGGTGTGGAGGGAAAAGATGGGGAAGCTCAATATTATAGAAAATTGAGTTGTTCATATTGGGCCGGCTTAATATTCAGTGAGTGGGGTGGAGAGGGTAGGCAAGGCCAGCAGACTGAGAGTTTGGACCTAGAGACCTCTCCTGGGTGGGTTTGACAGCACAGCTCACAAAGTTTGCAGGAGGCCTGTATCTCATCCCAGTCTTATAACTGTCCTCCTGTCCTAAAGAACTGCCAAGGGGGGGGTAGAGCTAGGAGAACCAGGCAGCAGGGCTCACGGCCAGGTCTCCAGAAAGGGCCAGGCATAGCCAGAGCAGGTAGGGCTGGGGTCTGTGCAGCTAGGGTCTGTGCGGCCTGCCTGGTAGGAGAGGCAGTGTCACTGGCGATAGGGATCACACTTCCCTGCTAGTGGGGGGTGGAGGAGAAGCTGGGGTCCCCCGGAGACATTCTCTCTGAGGGTTCTGTGTTTCCCCATGGCTATTCAGGAGCAAGGAAGAGTTGCTTGGCTTTCCTCAGCCCTTGGGGAGGGGTGGGAGGTCTTAGCCTTCTGCTTCCAGCAGCTTCCTGCTCGCAAAGCCTCTAGGGCCCTAGCAGGGCTTGGGAGTTCTCAGGCCTTGGCCATCTCCAGCCACCAGGATAAAGCTATGGTCCTGCCAGTCTGGGAGGGAATTTTCTGGGTGGAGGAAGCCTGCGGGGGAGGGGGTGTGTGTGGCCAGAACAAACTGTGGAGGGGGACCAGGGGGATGCCCTTTCGCCTTGAGAAACAGAGCCCCTCCCACCCCCCACCTGCACACTCCAGTCTGCCTTTGTATCCACTCTCCCTTCCCAAAGCAGCAGCGGGCGGGAAGGGCCAGGTGAAGGGGGCGGGGCTATGCAGGGAGGAAGCGGAGGGGGGACGGCCCAGAGCAGAACAGCCCGGCGGCTCTGGAATGCCAGGCATCCAGGTCACCCGCGGCTGCCAGATTACTGGCTCCAGCGAGGAGCCAAGAACAGCCTGGCGCTCGCTCCCCAGGGAGCGGAAACGCCTCCAGGCCGGTTCCCCCACGCCCCTCCTCTGCCGGCTCCCAGAAACTCGCAGTGACTTCCTTTGTTTGGCAGATCCAGGGCCCAGAAGTAGGCCCTTTCCTACCAGACACCCCTATTCTGCCTCCTCCCAGTAACTGGTCCTCTCCAGACCCCCAAGGGCTGCAGCCTCCCCCTACCCCTTCACCAACCATCACCTCCCTCCGAGAGACACAAGCCACTGCCACCTGGCCCCACCCTGCCAGTACAGCCCACCCCCTTCAGTGCTGTGTTCTCCCACCCCAGGCCCTGAACTCCCCTGGAGGAAGAAGGAGGTGCTGCCAGCCAGAGCTCACTCTTCCTGTGGCTCCACCATTTCTGGTCACCCCTACTAGCAGTGCCAACCACAGCAGGCTTCCTGAAGGTTCCTTCCTCAAGGCTACCCTCACCCAGACACCAGACACCGCCATTCCTCTTCTCTGCACCCCCCAAATATCACTATAAAACGAAGTAGGATCATACAGTAGGAGCTCAATAAATGCCTCTTTGATTGCTACAGCTTCCTGCTGCTGAGCTTAGTGCGTCCTCTGCCCACCCCCCACCCCCACGCACCTCTCCTTGAACCTTCCAGCTGTTTCTTCACCTGTGGCCCACTCTCCATCTCTGCCATTCCCACAGAGCCTCTCTCTCTGGCCACTGGGGACCCCCTAGTCACTGGTCGCCAGGGCCAGGGTACCCTGTTCCCTTGGATCTGTGGCTGCTTTACTCTGCTCCTTCCTCAAGCTTAGCCCCTCTCTCCTCACCTCCAGGCCACAGTACCTTTCCAGGCCTGTTTTCACCCTCTGCTCAACACCTGCCAGGCGCTTAGCACAATGCAGCTGAGGAACCAATGAGAGACTGAGTGGAACAGCCAACAATCAGCTCATCTACTCTTCAAGGTGCTTCGACCAACCCCTGGAGAGAAGCCTCGAAGCCCCTCTTGTAGGCTACCCCTGTTAGTTAAGCTCCAGGAACCCATTTTTGCTGTCTTCAGGTGCTGTCATGCTCTGCAGCTTCTCACCTGCGCATTGAGGAGCCCCAACCCTTCTGTTGCCTGAAACTTTTGACTCTTCCTCTCTTTCCTCTCACCGTCTCCAGGGCGATCCTGCCTCCTCCACTGCCCACTACCCCTCTGCTTCCGAAGAACCCTGCACTGCTGGTCAGCACCACCGCTCAGCAAATCACTGCTCGCCAGCTGTCCCTTCTTGTATTCACCGATCTCCCCAATAAATAGAGAACCAAATATTCTTCTTCAGAAGGCGCCCCTCGCCTCAAGCCCAGGACAGTGCTCGGCACATAGTAGGCATTCAGTAAACCTGTGCTCGAAGCACTGTTTGACACGGGGAAGATCCAGTCCTTACTGTCCAGAGGGGCTTCCATGGTCCCACCACCCATCCCTCCGGCCAGGCTTCTGAATGGGACCCCTACTCACTCTGAGCAAGCAGCTTGGCCACCATGTCCTGACTGCCGGCCTGGGCCTCCTGCGTCTTGCTCGCCAGGCGGCGGTTTGCCGATTCCAATCTCTCTGTTTGAAATAAAGAAACGATGCTTGAGCATCCAGTGAAGCTGCCTACCCAGGTGTCCCCTGGAATCCTATCTATGGGGCTGCATCCTCCAGGGTAGGGACGGACTCACAGGGAGCCCCTGGATCAGCTCAGGGCCTGTTGAGGAGGGAGCAGCGAAGGCCACATAAATGCAAATTCTACAAGGGGCTCCAAGGTCCAGAGCTCAGGACGAGCATCTCCATCAAGGTGGCCCCCTAGGGGTCTCAACCTGGCCCTCTTTGAGTGAATTTACACTTCTTTTTGCAGAGGACAGATCCAGCTGGCGACCGGCTCTCACCTCTAAGATCCCGGTTGAAGTCCTGCAGCCTCCTCATCTCACTGTCCATCTTATTTCGCATGGTCTTCTCCAGGGCCTCCCGCTTGGAAGAGGCTCTGGTCAGGCTCTCGTGGGCCTCAGAGAGCCGCTGGACTTCGCTTTCCAGCTGCAAGAGGCAGACAGCAGAGTTGAAGGGGAGAGCTCCCGGGGTGTGTGTGGCTTCAAAGCCCCCTCCACAGGCCCAGGCTGATCTCTCCATCAGAGAAGGTGAGAGGAGAGGATGAAAAACACGAGAGCAAAAAATCTAGATGGCGACAGTGGGTCAGAAGCTTGCAGCCTCGGGCGGTGGACCAGACTGCTGGGACCAGCAAGCCAGGGTCCTGTCAACCTTCCTAAGGCCCAGATGCCTAATGAACCCAGGACTAGGTACCTCCAGGGTGACTAAACACAGCTTTTCAATCTGAGCCCAGTGGGCCGGCAGTGGGCACAAACGGATTCCAGCCATGTTCTGAGGTTTAACCTATTTTAGACACCACAGGGCAGCCACGGGAGGTTTGAGGCCACCGGCTAACGCTGAACACACAGCAGTAGACCCTCACTGAAGAATGGGGCACTGGACCCCCGTCTGAGTCGCCTCTGCCGGGAGTATTTGCTCCTCTGGCCTTTGCCATCCACTGTAGAGGGCCAGCCCAGCCCAGCTGCCCCTCCTGCCCCTCCCACTTGGCTGCTGCAGGTTCCGCACGTGCTCCTAGCTGGCCTGTGATTCCAATAAGTCGCTCGTTTTCTTCCAAGAGGAGAGGCTTTCTCTTTGGCCAGGATTGGCCTAGAACAGACTTGCTGTTGTGTGGGGGACACAAAGGGCTCTCTGTGGGAGGTGTCCGCGGGAGGGGAAGGGTGCGAGTGTGCAGGGAGCTGGTGAATGAGCTCTTTCTAATCACCCCTGGCCAGGCAACTGCTTATGCTCCAGACTTGCTCTGCTGGCCTCGCCCGCTGCTGCTCCCCAGCTGTCTGGAGTCAGCCAGGGAGGGTGTATGAGGGATTAAGGGGTGGGGAGCAGAGGGGCGGGTAGAAAGCCCAGCCAGACAAACTTTCAGACTCCGCTGCCCCCCCTTCAACTGCCCACTCCCCAGTCAGCCTTCAGGCCCCTTCCTTCCCCTGCCCCTGAGGCCCCAGCAGGGCCTACCTTCTCCATTCGGCCAGCCTTCTCCGCTGAACTCTCCAGCTCTTTTTGTAGTCTCTCATTGTCCCTCTGTAGCCTGGCATTCTCCCTCAGCACAGCCTCCATCTGGGCCAGCTGGGCACTGCCCGAAGTGGCCAAGGAGGCTTGGGTGCTTGCTGGCCCCTCCACCCCAGGTGGACTGAGGGACCCTAGTGGGCCATGGCCCAGAGCAGCTGGGTGTGGGGGTGGAAGGTGCTCCTGGGGTTGCTGCAGGTACTGGTACTGCTGCTGCTGGAGGAATACAGGAGGCACCTGGGCCTGCAGGATCCTGGGGAACAGAAGAGATGATGCTCAGAGACTTCATCGAGCCCCCCAGAGCAGCCCTGGGTCAGGCCAGCCCCCCTGGGCATACTGGAAAGACAAGTCCACTCAGCCTCCCACAGTGGGAAAGGCCTTTTCCACAAAGTGTCTGCCCAAGACCCTCAAGGGCCAGGAGAACAGGGCTAGAGGGGATTCCGGCCTGCAGGCTTGTTTCTCTCCCAGCTTCACTGTGGCCAGGGCTTAGCCATCCCAAACGATCAGTGCTTAAAGAAGGCATCTTTAAAAATACACACTGGAACCTTCTAATCAAAGGCAGGTTCTTTTGGGGCCTGGAGGTCACATCCATCCTTACCGAGCACACTGCCTTCCAGGCCCCTGGATCACGTGGAGGCTGAGCCCCAGCAGCTACCTCTGTGTCTACTCTGAGCCTCTAGTGCCAGGAGTGATGTTAGCACCTGCCAGCCGGGCACACACGTTTTCCCCTCCTAGTTGGGGTCCCTTGCAGAAACATTTTTAGACGACTTGTGACTAAGGTTAGAGTGTCGAGACAGAGGTCGGAATGAGTCTGAGCTCCAGTCTGACAAAGCAAGCATTTAAATCCCCAAGGTGCCAGCACGGCTCTGCTAAATCCTGAGGGCAGGCATCTCTGGCTTCAAGGGGGTTCACCAGGGACACACAGGCCTGGCAGAGAGCTGGGCCTACTGCAGGTGCTGCCATAATGGTGGCCCATCCCTCCCTCTCCTAGTGGGGACCGCAACTGACTCTGTTTAAAGAGTAAGTGTGACCCAAACACTGCATTTTCTTAGGTGGAGGGGCTGCCTCTGGACTACCACCATAGCCTGAGTCCAGGGACAACGCTTGACTGGCTTCTGGCACTGGACTACCTCAAGCCTCAGGGTCTTGCGCTGAGGAAGGGAGCAAAGAGCAAGGGGCCTGTGACTCCAAGTGTAAAACAACAGACTGTCTCAGTTTTACCAGCAATTGTCCAATTCCCAGAAACACCACGAAAACTTAATTCCACTTCTGGGTCCGTCATCTCAGTCCTCAAGCCCGCCCTCCCCTCATGCCTTCCCCTGCAGGCTTGCTGCCTTGTTCTTCTCAGGACCCCAGGCTAAAAGACCCTGCCTTCAGTTCCCAATGCACAGTCCTCATCAGACAGCCAAGGCAGAGCTTCCAGTGAGCACTGAGCTGAGGGTCACTGAAATGCCCAGTGCCCCCTGCACTGCCTAATGCGGCCTTCTCGGGGTGGCTTCACGGAACATGCTCCCCCTGCACCGGGCCTGGCAGACACAACTGGCGTTCTTTGGGGGTGACTTAGCTCCCAGAAAGAATAGCGTCTCCTTTCCCTTCACACTTGCTCTCCCTTCCCTGCCCCCTCCCTCTCTTTTTTTGTTCTCCTGCAAACAGTCTACTTCCTTTCCATGATATTATCTTTTCCTGACAGGGTTCAATAAGGCTGGTCCCAAAGAAGAAACCACGACTCAGCTTCCGAAACTTTCCCCGGCCCAGCCTTGAGAAGGGAGATAAGGTAGAGGGCCTGGGAGGTAAAGGCTGGGGAGAACCCACAGGCTCTCTGGTTCCTCCAATACCAACATCCTCCAGTCACTCATTTCTTGAGAGCAAGGAAAGGCCAACTGGTGGGAAAGTGGGTGACTAAACGAAGAATCAGCACGCAGGAGGAGAAGCAGACTTTGACCTTGAGCCATCAGAGGACTGGAGTGTGCAGATCCTCAGGCCCCTCTGGGAAGGGGGATCCTGGACCCCCCGGGATGACTGCGGGTGTGTGAAATGAAGAGTGTGTCAACCTCATTTCTAGGAACCCACATTTCTGCACACTCTCTGGGCTCCCTGTCTCCATGCTTGTCCCTTAGACTCCACTCTCTACGGGCAGCCAGCGAGGCCTTTTTAAATCAATAAGCCCAGCACACCCGCCAAAGGCTTTCCTTCACTTGGAATGAAACTCCAAATCCCCCAGCAGCCTCTCAGAGCCTCCACAGAACGGGGCTCCTCTGGACCCTGAATCCTGTCCCGCTGCAGGCTGCAGACGCATGGATCCAGGGATAAACATGAAAGGAAATGGACAGTAGAGACAGGGCAACTCTGCTCCGGTGCAGAATGGGAGAGGTCTCTAAGGAGGCCATTGGGTCCTCCCTGCCTCCAGTTAGGCACACCTCCCAATACTAAGAGAAAAGCACTGGCCACTGGTTAAAAATCTCCAGAGAAGGAGGTCCCCTTCTTCCCACTTAACTTAGAGTTTGGCAATGATTCCCAACCCTGCTTTTAGCAAGTCCTTTCTGAAACCTAACCTTTAACCCTGTGCTGTAACTCACACCCTCTAGGAACGCTAGTTAGTGGACGGCTATAGGTAGGTAGACAACGGTGTCCGTGTCCGAATCAAAGCAAGGGATGTCACTACGTTCTCCCGTGACCTTGGCCAAATCCCGCTCTGGGCGTTAGCTCCTCAGTCTTGGGAAGGAGCCGTGACACAGGGCCTCTGGAGGCTCTCCATCCTGGGAGAACTACCTTGACAGGAAGGCAAGAGCTCGAAAGGGCACGGCGGGCGGTTACCTGACTTCAGCATGCTGGAGGTGTGGGCTGCCGCGGGCGCGGTACCGCGGGTCGGTGACAGCAGTGGTGGTCTCGTGAGCTAGCACACCGTGTGGGTACTGAGGTGGAGGTCCACGGGGCTCCGGGCCCTCGGCATGGGGGCCCCGGGGTGGGGGGCCCTGCTGATTGCGGGCCAGCTGTGGGAAGCTGTGGGAGGAGCTCATGTGGCTAGGGGCCCGGGCACCGTTCCTCTCCAGGGACAGCTGCAGGAGCCGTTCACTCAGGGAGCGCACGTGGCCATGCCTCAGCTCTCGCAGGGCCTCATCTTGCCTCCGGTTGCCTCCAGGGCCCCCTCGGGGTTCTTGGTCACCACCATGTGGCCGGGGCCCTGCCTGCTGGGCCGCATAGTACTGCAAATGGGCTTTCGCCTCCTCATAGGTGGGCAGCTCCTCACCCTTGCCGGGCTGTGGGCACAGCCGGTAGAGGGGATTCTCTGCCAGGTGGGTCTCACCGCCCTGGTGCTCCTGGCCCTGGGGCTCCTGCCTTGTGGCCTGCTGCACCTGGCTGTCCTCGGGTGCCAAAATCTCCAGGGAGGCTTGGGGGCTCCCGGTGCCCCCGGCGCCAGCCCCACCCCGCAGGGCCTGCTGCTGGATGGCCAGCAGCGTGCGTGTCTCAGTCAGATTGCCATAGCGCAGCTGCTCCTGGATGAGGCGGTGCAGGACTGTTCCAGAGGAGTCTTCCAGCGTCCTCATGCTTCCTTAGCTTGCTCACACCCACCCAGACAACGGCCAGAGGCACGTGGCCCCAGGGCACCTGGGAAGAAAGAAAGAAGAACAATGAGTGGGGGCCCTGGGAAAGGGACAACTTCCTATTAGTTTCCAAAGTATAATGGTGAAGAGCAAGGCCTAGAATTCCACACAGCCTGAGCTCAGCCGCCAGTGCTGCTCCTACTGGTTCATGAAAGTTATCTAACCTCTGAGCCTCAGTTTCTCCATCAGGAAAACGGAAAGAATAACGCTTGCTGCATGAAGTTGCAAATTAAAAGAGGCAATGGCTGTTGAGTTCTGGTGCACTATCGTCTTTGGCAAAGCATTGCCATTATAACTATATTCAGGGGACTTACTATGCCTTAGAGAAAGACACCAGGACCTAGAAAGCAAGCAACCAGAAGCCATAGCCTCCTGCAGTCAGCCACCCATCAAAGAGCCTGATGAGAGACTCGAGGACGGGCCTAGGTCAAATCAAACTACGCAGCTGTCCAGTCCAGGGGTGCACAGGGCCCCACTTTATTGGCAGGTGATAAAGAATGAGTCCAATCCATTGGAAGCCCTGGGCAAACAGCCCCCAGCACCCTCTAGAATAATGCACACCTGAGCTTTAGCTAATGGACCGCCCTTTACCCTGCAGAGCCCTCCCTGTCAGTTACCTCGCTCTGCAAGGTAAATAGAAAGAAGGAGAAATGATTCTGGACTGGGGATTAAGGGATGAAAGAAGAGACAATATAATAGGGCAACGGTTCTGTGAGATGAGGCAAAAAGATGCGAGCCACCAAGGTTTGTGGGTCAGTCACAAAGCCTGTGTGTTGACAGTATCTGTATGGGCACTCCAGGGGAAAAGAAAGAATGGACAATGTCTTTGAGTTTACAATTACCGTCAGCCACCACACACACACACACACACACACACACACACACTACTTGGAAAAGCCCCCTATGGTCCTCTAGCCACATAGCAGATGGGCACTCAGCATCTGGATATCAATAACACCCACTTGAGCCAAATGGAGGCATAAGGGAAGGAGGGGGTGGCTCTTGGTTGCAGGGACCTAGAGCTGGAGGCTGGGGACTGAGTGCAGCGAGATTCTGTCCTGAGGAAGGTGTTCCCTTTGGAGCTTGGGCTTCCTATCAGGCTTCCTTTCCACGGCCTCCTCCAACACAAACCTCCAAACTGGGGTTCAGGGAAAGCCAAACAAAACCTCCACCTCCACGGGTCCTGTGTGCAGGGGAGGAGGGGAATGGGAGGAATGCGGCCCTTCCTCTGCCACAAAACTAGATCCAGTGGCTGCTGCCTTGGGCTTGGCAGGTTGTCAGAGCAGCCATTCCCAGTCCACTCCCTCCTCCTCGCTGCCCACAGCTGAGGAGCAGGAGATAAGTCTGGGGGACATCTCTGTCCCCATCCTTCCTGCCACCCAAGCATGCCGTCCCCTCCCCCTACACACTCCTGGAGTGGAGATGCAAGACTTCAGGGCTACCAGGAGCAACACAAACAAGCATCAATTTGCCCTAGAGCAGCGATTTTCAAACGCTGTGCTGCAGAGGCACACTGGTGTGCCACAGGAATTTTTAAAACATGCAATACCTGACTATTTAGTCCAGGGCACTGACCTCTTTTCCCTTAGATTGCCAAATAAAAAAACGACAACAGCCAACACAACAACTGCCCTCCAGTGTGAATGAATCAAAATTATATCTTTTTTTTTTTTTTTTGCCAGATCGGCAAAAAACCCCAGAATTTTCTTGGTGTGCCGCAGAATTTTAGCAATTCGTTTATGTGCAGCCAATAAACAAAAAAGGTTGAAAATCGTTGCCCTAGACTTTCACCCTCCAGGCATTTCCTAAGTCCCTCACTGTCCCCCTGACATGGGGACAGATTCCCGACCTCCTTCCCCCAACAACATGCCCGGGAGCAGGGAACCCCTCCTCCGGGCCGCTCATCCCGAGTTTGCGCTCGTCAAGACCCTCAGATGCACATCTTTTTAGCGAAGCCGTTACTAACAAATGCGTCCCCCACCCCACCTCTGCGGTTCCCGCAACCGCGCGCCGGGGGCTCCGGAACCCCTCCTTTCCAAGCCAGCACGCACCCCCGGCCTCTGCCCGGGCTCAGGCTCGCCTAAGAAAAGAGGGAGGGTCTCTCCCACCGCCCCGCAGCCAGGGAGCCCGCCCTACCCGCACTCTCAGGCGACTACGAGCACTCGGGGGGCTGTCCGTGCGCCTGGAGCCGGCGGGCGAAGGTGGCCGGGGCCCGGGGAGGTCTTTGCAGCGCCGCGGGCCCGCCTCCTTCCCTCCTCACCAGCCCTCTTTGTTTTCCGAATGCCCCAGCGCTGACGTCACCGGGCTGGACGGCCGGCTGCATTCTTTCTAAGCGAGAGCCAAACCGTGGCTCCAAAGAGGATTTTCCAAGGAAGACAAAGAGGAATTCTTGGGCTAGCTGGGGGGCAAAGGCACCTGTAACCCCCACCGAATCCAATCAGCCCCAGGGCCCTGAGACTTCAATTCGAAACGGCTCCGCTAGCGCTGTTCCGCGCCCCTCTCCTCCACCCGCGACCAAAACACGAGCCCCGCTCTCCCCAGAGGCTGCCCAGGTCCCCAGCTCCAGGGGACCCGCGCGCCTCCGAGAACTCGCCCACTGTGGGCGCACGGAGCGGCCCCTGGGGGCGGGGAGGCCTTTGCCCACCTCTGTCACTGCCTAGAAAGGGCTCCCTTGCACCCTGATGAGGATGCGGGTCCGCCGCGCTCCTGCTCTCGGCAAAGACCGGGCCGCGCCAAAGCACGGGGTTCGACTGGGGCGCGTCCCTGCCGGCCCGGTGCGCTGCCTGAAGCGCCGACCGGCCTTCCTTACCGCTGAGGCCCGCGGTGCTCAGCGCCGTCAGACCCGACGACCTAGCGCGGCGCTTCTCGGCTCAGCTCGGTGGCGGAGGTGTGCACTCGGCGGCGGCGCCGATGCTCTGGCCGCTCGGGCCCCAGCGCGCAGCCTCCGGGTCGGCCCGCGCTGGAGGCGGCTGCTATGCCAGGAATGTGAGAGTTTCAGGTTCCCCCTAGGGATCAAAGCGAACCACAAATAACCTCTCCGCGCGCCGCCTCCTCCGCCCTCCGCCCTCGGCCCTCCGCCTCCTCCCGCTCCCTCCTCCGGCCCCCACCGTGCTCCGGGGAGGCGGCGCCGCTCTGGGCTCTACGGGACGCACTGCGCCCCTCCCGGTCCCGCTCCCCGCCGCCCCCTTTCCGCTCCGATATGCTTTGCCTTCGGAACTGCAAGGGGCAAATTAATCCAACTCAGTCCGATACCTTCTCCAGCCCGTCCCTGCCTTCCTATCACCCCTTCATCCCACGGGCGGGATGACACGGAGGGATAGACATCGCTGTCCCTGAAGGATTCTAGGTGTCGTTGCGGGAGAGGACTGGCAAGGGGGTGGGGGGCTCAGAGTGTGTGTGTGTGTGTGTGTGTGTGTGTGTGCGCGCGCGCGCGCGCATGCAGGGGGAAGGAGGGCTGCGAGTCACGTCTGCCCGGTTGGACCGTGCACCCTTTGGAAGAGAAGACGTTGCTTCCTGCCTGGAGCCTTTTGCTAACCCCACTGCTTTCACCGCTCGCGGCGACCTTTGAAATGCACTTTTATTGTTTACAAACGCCTTTGCCAGCTCTTTTAGGACCTGTCTCCACAGGAAGTGTGAATCTGGGTTGGAAAATGGACCAGTTAACGTGATCACCGAACCAATGGAATCACCTGCTGCCAGGCGCGTTGTCCAACTCTAACCGAAGAAGGCAGTAATGGGCAACTCTTGATGCAGTGCGCGGGGTGTGCCACCACCTGCTCTTCTCCTAGTCATCCCACTTGGCCCTCCCAGTCATCCTGCAGGGAGTTCTGTTACCATCCTTGTCTTATAAAGGACACCAAGTCTCTAAGAGGTTGATTAGATTGCCCCAGGTCACACAGGGAGTAAGTGATGAAGTCAGGTAACCACTGGGCTGCATAGTTTCTCGTTCTCAAAACCCTTCCATGGACACCATAATCCAAGCTCCCTAGAGGGACAGGCCAGGCTCTGGGAGCCCACGTCTCCCCATCTGCCCTCTCTCTGGTCCAGTGTCTTCTTCATTTCCCCCTATACCCTTGCCAGCCACCAACACCCCCATCCCCCACTCCTCCAGCACCACTTCTGTTTCTCCTCTGGATGGACTCCTCTCCTCTGCCTTTAGGACCTTCCCTCCCTCCCCCACCTTCCCACCAAGCTGGTCCTTTTGTCCTGATGGAAACCCTTTCTTCAGAAAGCCTGCTCTGACACACCCTCCGCACCTGCCTTTCCCTCCCCCCACAGCTCTGTTGGCATTCCTCAGCCCTAACCACACTGGGCCTCCTAACACCTATTGGAGGGGGGAGAGGGTCTGTCAGTGCTGTCCATGAGGAGAACCAGAGTTAACTTCCACATCTGTCTGGGTCATCTCCTCCTTCCCTCACCATGAAGTTTGCAATTCCAAGATCTGCTGGAGGGGGACCAGGAACACGACAACTTTGTACGTTTAAAGAGCTATTTACTACCCAGGGACATGGTTAATTTTTAATAAAGACCCTCCCGAAATATTTGTGTTATGTGTGTGTGATTTACTTGGAAGCCAAATATTGCATTTGGCATATCTCTACAAACAGTGGTCAGCTCTGGGACAAATGAGAAAATAAGTCATCTGTGCCAAGCTGAGGGGTATTTGGCTATCCAAGGACCACCTCACAAAGAGAAACTACGGCCAATACGCCCCTGTCTCAACTAGATACGCTAGGTAGAAATTTGAGAAATGAAAAGGAAGAGAGAAGAAGTCCCCAGGTGGCCTTACCCTGTGGACAGCATTCTTCTGGGAAACGCTTGGTGGAGGTGCGAGAGGGGGTGTGGACATGTGCACTCTGGGGTTGCAAAATCAGGGGAAAGGTCACGTGGTACAGTTTCTGTCTCTGGGGCATTGGGGGACACCTGACAAAACGCTTGGCAAACGTTCTTGAGATGGCTGCAGAAAAGGGCGGGCCCAAGGGTGCTAGAGTCAAGGAGGTGCATCTTGGAGTGGGAAAGTTTGCTGCAGACATAAATCAGCCCTCGTGACTACTTACGTCCATGTCCCAGAGCAACAGAGCGGAGAGAGGGACCCCAAAACCGGAACGGGAAATTTACGCACAGTTTTATTTCCTCCCCTTCTCTGCAAAGATGGAGGGCAGGACCTTCCAGGCAGGGCAGGGCTAGAGGCCTCAGTGGAGCTGGCTGAGCTGGCAGCCACACCTGGCTCTGCAGGGTGATTGGGTGAGAGGGTCACCACAGCTCAGATGTGCCAGAGGCAGGAGTGCACAGGTGGACCCTGGGCAGGCCAGCCCGCTAGCACATCTTCTTGGCTTACAGCAGAGGAAGAGAGGCTTGCCTAGCGAGCCAGTGCTTTCTTCTTCCCAGCTTTGTCCTTCTCTGCCTTTCTCTCTTATCCCCTTCCCCCTGGAGGTAATGACTCTTCCCAGATGACAGTGTGACTGGCTGGGTCTGGAATCCTGCCCAGGAAACATGCAGAGGTGACCCAATTCTCAGAGTAAACCAGGCTTGATGCTTTTGCTGTGGGGAGACCAGCTCCCAGGGGTGTGACTGCACCATAGGTGTGTACAGGCCTTAGCAAGGGATCCAGGCACCCACACCCTTGACCCTCCTTAGCCTGGGCCTGGGCTGTGTCCCACTGCGCCCAACAGGAATATGAAGGTGAGTTCTGAGCTAGACCTAACAGCCCGATCCCATGGAGCTGGGAAACGCATGGTCTCCTGTTTCCCAAAAGCTTAGTCGGTAGAGGAGGGGCTCCAGGGCCCAGGTAGCAACATCAAAGAAAGACCCTGCTAGTTGTGAAATTCTCCCTTCCAGCCTCTCCTGGACACTTCCTGTGAAGGTTATGGGGGACAGAAAGCGCACCAGGATCTAGAACAGTAGCAAATTCCTAGCAAAAGCCTGGGCATTTGAGTTGGAAGTTCCAGGACTTTCATTTTAAGAGCCCAGCGAGGGCCCTGATTCTCTTTCTCCTTCTGGAAGACCCTGTGCCCATTATCTACCTCCTCTTAAGCCCAGCCCTGGGAAATCCTGTCCCAGGTTTCCACCCCCAAATCCTCTCCTTCCACCACCACCACCACCTCCTTTCACTTCAGGTATCAGGCCCAGGATCTCCATCAGGCACAGGCTGCCTCACAGGGTCAGTGTCTTTGGGGGATTAATTCCTCCAGAGATGAAGCATTTTTTAAATTAAGCCCCACAAAGGTTGAGGTAAGAGTGTGCTGTCCTAAAAATTCAAGGAGTTCTGACTTTCCAAACTGCACATACCCCTTTGGTCGCTGGCCTTCCTCTGTGCCCTTGGCTTCAAATGTTCCTACAGGCCCAGGGGTGGGATGATTCCTGCAGGCGGTGAGGTCCCACACTGGGGAAAGGGGTTCTGAATACTGCTCTGGGGTCTGTAACTGCCCTGAACCTCTAAGATCCCCAGTCCTGCATGTGTCTCAGAATAGTGTCTGATGGATATTGGTGAATAAATGGACAATCTGTAGGAGTGCACCCTGCAGTTTATTCGTCTCTGGGCAGCCATCAGGCAGGGGATGAGGAGCTAAGAATTGGCACATTCGAGGCAGTGAAGAAAGGAAGATCGCTTTGCCATATCAATGTAACTCCCTTGCACAGAGAACTGATTTGGCGGACTTGCCACTGCTGCTGGAGAGACCCCCTGCTCTTGGCAAGAAGAGGCTACAGGGAATGTGAGGAGGCCCTGAGTTTGCAGGGTTCCTTGTAGAAAAGAACCCAGGGTTTCCTGGCTGCTGGAGCAGGGCCAGTGTGATAAAAGACTGCCCCCTAGCGAGCCTAATCCCACTGCTGGGTCAGCTCCTGGGGCTCCCAAGGTGGATGGGATGTTGGGTCCCTGAGAAGGGTGGTTGGTGGAGGGAAGTTTGGGACAGGGTTTTATCCAGGGGACAGTTGTCTACCAAGCCCCTCCAAGAATGGACTAATGGCTACAGTTGTGTTTGTGATTTTCCTCCCACGTCAGCCTCTCTTGGACTTTCACATGGTCTTTAAAGAGATGCATATGATCTTTAACACAAACAGCCTTAAGTCATAGACACTAGGAAAATACCTTATCCTCACCTATTCACCCTTACATGCATCTCTTCTGTCTTGTATTGCACGTATTCATTAAACAATATTTCCTGAGCATGCACTTGGAGCCGGGCCCTGTGAATCCAAGGGAGTTTCCATCCTTGCGGAGTTCACAAGATGAAAGAGGCAGAGAAGAAAGAGGCAAGTACACTGTACAGCAGGGATTTTCATATTGGAGGATGAGAGGAGGGCACAGGGAGGCAGTTATAGCAGGCTTCCTTGGACGTGATGCTTCTCAAGCTGAATGCTAAGGCCAAGATGGACTGCAAGGTGTCTTCCCCAGGCTGGCATCTGGAGAACCTACACTAGAAGCACAGACCCCCTCCTGGTTCACCAGTACAGAAGCAGGAACCGTTGAGCCATTCATGGGTGGTTACTGACCTCTAGCCCCCTTAGTTGTGGGAGGGATTACAGAGGGACACTTTGTGGAGTACATAAGCTAAAACAACAAATAGTGTACTTTAAACAAGAGTAGTTTTAATAAGTCAATTAAATCTCACTAAAAAGAAGATTTAAAAAGTCAAACAGTACTACAATGTAAAAAGTAGGGTCTTGTTCCACTCTTCTCCCCACAAAGTTCCATTCACAAGAGACAACCACTTTCAAGTCTTTTGCGTGTAATATCATTGACACCTACGTTTCTGAAAAATAGTCTTCTTTTATTTCATGGTGTTTCTGCTTTAGATAGCATCAACCTATTTGTTATTTTGAAGTATTAGGTAGAGCTCTCTTGCACACCAAAGACACTTATACTTATGTCCTTCTCTTTGTCCAGCCTCTTGATATGGCCACATGGCATTTTTTGACATAAATTACTATTCAATGTTTATATGGTTGTGAATATGTAAATATTGTTAATAGCTGATTCACATTTTTAATGTAGTTCAATGTTTGCCTCATTTTTTCGTTTTCCTGGTGTGCTGTATAGTTAGCATCAGCTTGTGCCCAAATGGACCCTAAAATGTAACGCAATGAGCGTAGACCCATTAGTGTTTAAGCAGGTCCATGTTAATCTTGGTGGCATCCCTCCTGGGGAGTTGGGACAGGTTACTCTGGGGTCCCATCAAACAGCTTTCATCTTGAGATCTCCCTTCATCTCCATGAAGGCCCGTCCCCAACTTCTGTTCTGTTTGATTTACTGTCTCCCAGACTTCTTGTTTTCATCTTCTAGTAGCTTCTTAAGAATGGATATGTAGGGGGCAAATTTTAAAAATAATTGTATTTTAAAAATCTCTTAGTTCTACTCTTATACACTATTAATAGTTGGCTTGGATAAAATTTTAGATTAGAAATAATTTTTCCTCCATATTTTGAAAGAGTTGCTTCATTGTCTTCTTGCTCATAGTGTTGCCCATTGGGAAAAATGATGTGATTCTGATTGATGATCCCTGGATATAAATTATTCTCTTTCTCTGGAAGCTTTTAGGATTCTCTCTGACGCCCTGATATTTCTGAGTTATGTGGCTTGATATGTTTTTGTCCTTTGTTTTGGATTCTTGGCAGACCTTTCCATTTGGCACCTCATATCTATAAGTGCTAGAAAATTTTCGCATATGATTTTGAGATTACTTTTCTCCAATTCAACTGCTCTCGTTGTTGTAACTCCAATTATTTGGATGTTAGAACTCCCAAAATGATTCTCTAATTTTTAAAAAAATATTTTATTGATTTTTTTACAGAGAGGAAGAAAGAGGGATAGAGAGCTAGAAACATCAATAAGAGAGAAACATCCGATCAGTTGCCTCCTGCACACACCCTACTGGGGATGTGCCCTCAACCAAGGTACATGCCCTGACCAGAATTGAACTCGGACCTTCAGTCCGCAGGCCGACGCTCTATCCACTGAGCCAAACCTGTTAGGGCGATTCTCTAAATTTTAAGTCATTTTTTTCCTATTATCTTTCACTTTGGGGGAAATTTTCCACCCCTTTATATTTCAACCCTTCTATATTTTTGCTATCATTTTTAATTTTCAAGAGCTGTTTTTTATTCAATATTTCTTTTCATAACACGATTTTCTTGTTTCATGAATTATCTTCTCTTATCCCATTGGGAGTAGTAATTATAATGAAAATTGTTTTCTTATTCCAATCTCCACATTATCTCTGTTTCCTTGGAGTTCCTTTTTTTGCTGTTTGTTTTGCTCTGTTTTTCGTAGTGAAGGCTTTCCTCAGATGGCTTTGGCTCTTGGCTCTCTAGTCCTATTTAAGAGGGAGGCATTCATTTCACAGCTGATGAAAGCCCCATATAGGTACAGAGCTCATATCTTGGGGGGTCTCACATAAAAAGGATAGAATAGGGTTCTGGTTCTGATATTGGAGTCAGGAAGCCTGGCTGCCAGTGTGTTCAAACAGAAGGGGTTTGGGAGGTGGGCTGTGCCTGACCCCACCGCTACTGTCATTACCTTCAGATGGTAACTCTCCAGCTTAGCAGAGGAGGTGGGGAGCGGGGTGTGATGAGGAATAAGGTGCTGATCTTCTCTTCCTGTGGTGAAGGGGGATCTCAGAGTGTGCTCCTCTTTATAAGGTTCACAACCAACTCACCTGGCTCCACTTGCTGAGATTGTCTGAGGCTCTGCCAAGCTTGCTTCTTCCCCTCCCCAGACATTCAGCACTGCGGAGAAAGTTATAACCTCATCTGTCTGCTCTGTTTTCCAGAATTTTACTGACTTCACTTTCCTGCTCTCTTCTCTCCTGCCGTCTTTCATTGATGAGTTAGGCTTTTTCCTTTTATCTCTTTCCTACCCAGTAGGCAGGTTGGGTGGAGCCAGGGTGAAGGCTTTGTTCTCTCCTCCTCCTTGAGCCAGACTCAGCCTCCTCTTAGTTTTTCTCACTGAGGTGGCTCATTCCAGACCTTGTCAAGACTGGTGTGGGCACTTGGACAGGAAGCTGGCAAAGTCAGGGTTGTTCAGCTTGTTCTACAACTTCAGGGCTTTGCTTTCCCTGTGGTGGGCTGGGCTCCCATACATCCGCCAAGGATAAGGCCGGGGTGGGGATGCTTCTGTGATGTTTCTGTGCCAGTATTACTGTGGATGACACATGGTGTTTAGTGCTCCAGGATTCCAGGGCTGCAGTAATGACCTTGGAAAGGAAGACTGGAGGCTTAGGTTTTAGAGGCCCAGGAGCTGAGCCCACAGTTATAGGAGGTGCAAGACACCTTCTTCAGAAACCACCTTGTCTTCACAAAACCCGGGTATCCAGGAAAACACTGGCTTTGGTTTCAGGTCTCACCTCTTTCCTCTTCACGCATGCACAGGAGAGAGTGGCGGGGAGAACAGTGTCTCTCTCAGGCCCACCTTTTGCTGCCTTCTGAGGGCGGAGCATCTGGCCTTTCAGCCCCGTTGGAAAGGTTCTGCTATTGGACTGGGCAGGCTCTGGAGACTCAGTTGGGAGACATGATCACATGAGGATTGTTTTGTGCAGAGGCTCTCAGGTGTGCCCTGTGGTGTGCTCCATGGTACCTGTGCTCAGATGTGCCAGGGAGACCCCATAGATGAGGTTCCGGTCTTATGATTCACAATAGCATCAACCCGGGAAGAACCTGAAAAGTCCGGCAGGAAGGAAAGCATTCATTTTGTTTAAGGCTCCCACGGAAGTGAGCGTCCCAGGCTTCTCTGATCTTTCTGCTTCTGCATCATTGGCCACAGCTTCTAGGCTCAGCCATTGTAAGTTGATCACTGCCATTCCCGTTATCAAGTCAGCCTTCCAAGTAGTAAGAGGGTTAAAACCCAAGGGGAGCTGGGCAAAAGGGTAGATGCTCTTTCAGTCAATGTTCCTATAAAAATATCCAATCTGATAACCGTTGATTTTTATTGGAACATTGCGCCCATTTATATTTCATGAAATTACTAATATATTTAGGTTTAAATCCACCTAAATCTCACTATTGGTCTATTTGTTTCCCTTATTTTATGTTCCTCCTTTCTCCCTCCTTTCTCGCTTTCTAAGTACTTTTTATTATTCCATTCCATTTCCCGTATTAATTATACATTACTTTATTATTTTTCAGTGGATACCTTAGAGTTTGCAAGATATACCCTTGACATTAAAGTTTAATGGAAATCTATACTTTTACCACTTCCAGGACAATGATAAAGATTTTAGAACACGTTAACTCCATTTAATCCCCTATTTTTTGTGTTCTTGTTGTCATGTATGTTAATTCCATATGTACTTTAAGCCTTACAAGACATTACTATTTTCCTATACATTACCAATATTCAATTTAGTCTACTCATATATTTACCCTTTTCATTGCTCTCTATTCCTTCCTTCCTTCATCTCCATGCTTCCACTTGGGGTCATCTCTCTCTTCCACATTAATGTGGGTTTGCAGATGATAATAGCTCCCCATTTAAAAAAAAAATATATTTTTATTGATTTCAGAGAGAAAGGGAGATAGTTAGGGAGACAGAAATATCAATGATGAGAGAGAATCATTGACTGGCTGCCTTCTGCACATCCCCCACTGGGTGGGGGAGGGAGGTCGAGCCCACAACCAGGGCATGTACCTCTGGCTGGAACTGAATCTGGGACCCTTCAGTCCACAGCTGATGCTCTGTCCACTGAACAAAACCAGTCAGGGCAAGCTCCCCATTTTTATTGAATGGAAAATGTCTTTATTTTCTCCTTCCTCCCTGTGTGTGGAGAAGCAGAGCAGTCTTGGCTGCCAAGGTCAGGCCCACATTGAGCTGGGCTGTCCTTCTGGATCTCACGGGCTAGATGGAAAGTTCACAGCCTCTTTCCTGGGTGTGAGAGGCATCAAGTAAAGTCAGTGTTTGACAGAAGTCAGCGGCACTTATTCAACTCTGACTTGGGCCAAAGGATCAGATCTGGCTCTCGTCCAATTTCGAAAGGAAGCTACTCTTGGCACGTCATCTCACAATCCTTCTCCACCGGGCAGCTACAGTGTCCAGGCCTCAGTGTCCGGCCTCACTCTGGGTAGGGAGTGTGGGGCAGGAGAATCTCTGCATCCACCCAAATCTCCAGGTTTGCACACAGTAGAATAACTTTATCGGGCCTCCTTTCTTCACAGAGCAATTCAAAAAACATTTTGTAAACTGCTCTCCCCTTGAACTCCTCAGATAAGCGTTAGCCCTGTAAGATGGAAGTGAGTGGTCATCAGTGCCCATGTACCAACCAATTCTCAGCTGTCAGAGCTGCTGTAGCAGGATTTTTTTTTAACCCTGAGAGGGTCTGGCCCAATGTGAATTGGTGGCCTTGAGGATCCCAGAGTGAATCAGGAAGTTCAAGTCTTCTCCAGATGGCATACCTGGTTGTGGCCTGATGTCCCAGCTGCCCAATCCCTACATCCTATACTCTGCAGTAAGCAGGAAAGCCACTCCATGGCAGAGGGCAAGATGAAGGGATATTGGGCAACTTCCTTCCCCCTTCCCCCCAAGTCACAGAAGTCCCACTTGCCAAGGTGTGTAACTGCCTACATCGAGGACACAGGAAATAAACAAAACAGAAACAAGCTTACCTCTGTCTGGACTCCAAGCTCTTTCTGGGAGCGGGAGGAAAGTTGGAATGCATTTCTGGTGGGCTGCCTGTGTGTAGTTATTTTTCTACAGCCCGAAGAGAGAAGCTGGGAGCCTTTCCTTCTCTAAATTTATTTTACTGAGTAAAACAAAAACTCATTCTGGACTGTTTCCTCTGTCCGGAACACTCTTCCCCTAAATAGCCAATGGTTCGTGTTCTTTGCAGGTCTCTGCTCAGATACCATCTTCTCAGGGAGGCCTTTCCAAACACCCCCTATAAAGTTACAAGCACTGTCACTCCACCTCACCACCCACCCAAGCCCTGGCAATTCCCCATTCCCTTCACTGCTTTATTTTTCTCTGTCACCACACTTTGTCTGTCATCATCTGCCTCCTTACACTAGACTGTCAGCTACATGAGGGCAGTGATATGTGTGTTTTATCCTCTGCAGTGTCCCAGAGCCAAGAACAGTGCCTGGCACACAGTTGGTGTATGAGTTATTTATTGCTTCATAACAAATTGTACCTAAAATATAGTGCCTTAAAACAACTTTTAGTTGGGTGCAGCTTGTTTGAGTCCTCTGGCTCAGCATACTTCAAAGTGTTGGCTGCAGCTGCAGCCTCATCCAAATACTCAAATGGGGAGGATCTGCTTCAAGCTCACGTGGTTGTTGGCAGGATTCAGTGTCTCATGGGCTATTGGACTGAGGGGCTCAGTGCCTCACTGTTGGCCAGAATCTGCCCTCTGTTTCTTGCTACGTGGGCTTCTCCACAGGGCAGCTCACCACTTGGCAGCTGACCTCATCAAAGCGAGTAAACAAGAGGAATCACAGAGAAGAGTGTGAACAAGAAGAATACTATCGTCTTTTAGAAACTAATGTTGGGTGTAGTCCATCCAACTTTTACTATATTCTCTTCATGAGAAGCAAGGTAATAGTGTCAGTACACACATAGGGGGAGGGGATTGCACAAGTATGCATTAGTACCAGGAAACCAGGCCTTTGGGAGTCATTTTGGAAACTGCCAACCACATCAGCCTTTCGATTAGTGTTTGTTGAGTGGGTGAATGAATGAGTTTGGATAAATAGAGGGGGAGGATATATCCATGTAGGGGCATACTGCTGTTAAGACTTGGTTTCCTTAGTACACGGGGAAGCCAGGAGACATGAGCATCAAAGAGTTTGCCACTTTCCTCTTGTCATGTGCTTCATTTTCAAGATGGGTTAATTTCTACTCTGACTCTATCCTCCTTGCTCATTCAAAAACACATGTGTGCCTATGACGTATAAATGGAAGGATCGTTCTTTGGGGAAATGAAGAAATTGGTGAGCTTACATACGGTCTCAGAGGTTAGTGAATTGCTGACAGAGGACAGGCTTGGAGAATTTGTTAATTTTGGGAAAAACACATTTTCCCCCTACTTGCACAACTCAAATAAGGCTGAGCACTCCCATACTGGAATTTTCCAAACCATTTTAATTTCTCAGAGAGAGAGGAGGAAATTTGGGCAAAGGCTTATTTGTAAGGAAGAGTTGAGCTATATATGTGTGATATATGTACCTTTTGTATGCTCAGCATGAGCTTGTGTCTCAGGGATACAGAAGAAATTAAAGACACAGGAAGAGCACCCAAGGCAGCTGGAGGGACCAGACCGACAATAGGGAGATAGCAGTGAAATAAACACAATGTTGCCTCAGTTATGAGGCTCAGATGTGGTGTGATGTTGGAGATCCAGAAAAGGAGATGCATAGGGCTGACATGGGCAGGAAGGGGCTGGAAATAGGTAGGTTAGAGTTTTACTTTATTTTTAAGGGAAACTTAAATTTTATTAAGTCTACTTATGCTCTGTGATTTTCATTGCTATTTCTTTAAAAAATATATAGTTTTATTGATTTAAGAGAGGGAAGGAGAGGGAAAGAGAGGTAGGAATATTAACGATGAGAGAGAATTTTTGATGGTCTGCCTCCTGCACACCCCACATTGGAGGTTCAAGCCCGCAACCCAGGCATGTGCCCTTACCGGGAATCCAACTGTGACCTCCTGGTTCATAGATCAACACTCAACCACTGAGCTACACTGGCTGGGCTAGAGCTTCACTTTTGAGTATGAAAAGTATTTGAATAGAAGGAGGGCATTCTAGGTGAGGAGCAGCACAGGAGAAAGGGCACAGAAACGGAAATTTGTGCCGTGTGATTACGGGCAGAGAAAAAGACCTGAATAAATAAATGGAAGGTATGGGGTAATCGCTCAGCAGAGAATGAGAGACTGAAGGGCAGGATCTTTGTGAGTTTAGGAGGAACTGAACTCCTTAGCAGGACTAGTTCTTGAAAAAGAGAGGTGGAAAGTACTCAATTCTTGGGTTAGTTTCCTCATCACTGGGCCCACTGATGAGCAGCCCCAGCAACAGCCTGTGATGGGCAGTGGTGGGGCAGCTGCCAAGAAGCCTGCCTCCTGTCGGGGAGATGCTGCCAAAAAGATGGGTGGGTCTTGGATACAGCTGCCAGGGACCAACAAAGTTCACCCTGATTCTTTGTGGTCTGTCAAGATTAGGGGGGAAACCATCACAGGAGAGAAGAGGGCAGGGGCACATGAGAACTTCTATGCGACACCATCCCCGTCCACCCCCAGTCCTGCCCACAACCCCATCCTTTCCCCTGTCCCCTGTCTCGGTTCCACTTTTCTCCCCTACACTGACAGCCTCCTGACACATGGCATGCTTATTTATTTGTCTTGCACATGGTCTGTTTCCTCCACTGGCACCTAAGCTCCTTAAGGCAAGGGTCGGGGATTCCCAGAGACTCCAAGAGGGCCTGGCACACAGTAAATGCTTATTATCTGTTGGCTGGAAGGAGCAAATCACACAAGTGAGGCCTTGGTTCAAAGTGACAAAGTCTACTAATTGAGAGTTTGATCTGGTTAGGAGGATCGGGGTGATTGATTTGCTACCTTGCTCACAGCCAGGGCAGCTGCATTGTGTGTGTGTGTGTGTGTGTGTGTGTGTGTGTGTTTAAATACAGAGAAGAGCTTGCTCTTGATGGGAACAGCTCCCACCACAGTCTGGGCACCAGGGAAAGCTGCAGGTGACACAGCCTCCCTTAGGGTCACATTGCCTCCTGCCCCCAACAGACTAATTTCTCACATTTCTGAGTTTGGGGTTTCTGCCAATCTGGAGCTCTGTGCCAGCCTGCACCTCTGCACCCGGGAGCCTGTAATAGTTTCATCTCCTGGTCCATCCCCTCCTGCAGCCGCATGAGTGTTGGTCTCTCTGCCTGAAAAAGGCAGGCAGACTGGGGTTTTCCTCTTCTAAAGCCCCAGCCCCAGCACACAGCACGCAGCCAGGAAAAGTGCTGCTGGTGGTGTTTCAGAGGTTCCATGACCCCATACAGTATGCTTCATTTTTCTCAGAAAATGAGCCATTTTTTCTCTCTTATGTTTTCATATGGTGCCCAGAAGTCCCTGGCTTTCCTGGAATTTATATGAAGAATCCCAACTATTCCAGCTGTAATTTGCACATACATAGCTCCTGCCAACAGAGAGATGCTGGCCATCTGGGTGCAGCCTGTGGGGGCGGAACGAGCTCTGCTCTCAAGCCCTGGACCAAGGCATGGGCTCCTCTACTGGCCCCTGCGTGGTCTTGGGTGCTTTTTAAAAAACAATTTTATTGCAGTCTCATTGGCATATAATAAAGGACATCGAACAACATGTTAAGTTTTGATTTAATCTATGCACCCATGAAATGGTCACCACAATCAAGATAGTGAACATATCCATCAATCTCCAAATTTTGCTCGTGTCCCTTCATAATCCTCCTCTTCAACCTCCTTTCTGATCTGTTTTCTATTCCCATAGATCAGTGTGTCTTTTAAAAACTTTTGTAAAAATGGAACCATCCAGGATGTATTCTTTTTTTCCTTTGGTCTGGCTTCTTTCACTTAGCACACAGGCTGCTGTGTGTCTCAGTCGTTCATTTTCCTTTACTGTTAGGTAGCATTCCATTGTATGCATATAACACACCATGTGTATCTAGTCATCATTTGATGGACATTTGTTTTCCCCCAGCTTTTGACTCTTACAAATAAAGCTGCTATGAACATTCATGCACAAGTGTTTGTATGGACATGTATTTTACTTTCTCTTGCAAGGTTACCTAGAGAGGAATGGTTGATTAATGTGGAAGGTATATATCTAACGTTTAAAGAAACTGACACGCTGTTTTCCAGCGGTTGTACTATTATGCATTCTTATTCACAATGTTTGAGAGTCTAACTTTCTCCACATATTCACCAATATTGGTATGGCCAGTCTTTTTAATTTTAGCCATTCTAATAGGTGTGTAGTGGTGTCTCATTGTGATATTAATTTGATTTTCCCTAATGACTACTATTTTTGAGCATCTATTCATGTGTTTATTTGCCAATTGTATATCTTCTTGTGAAGCATGTTCAAATATATTGCCCTCCTTTTTTTAAAAAAAATTAGGGTGTTTTCTTATTGTTGAGTTTGAGAATTCTTTATATATTCTGGACACAAGTCCTTTATCAGACATATGCTTTGCCGATGTTTTCTTCTGGTTTATAGCTTTGTTTTCTGCTGTTTTTTTAAATTGAATTTATTGGCATGACATTGTTTAATAAAATGATATAGGCTTCAGGTGTACAATTCTATAATACATCACCTGTATATTGTGTATTCACCACCCAAAGTCAAGCCTCCTTCCATCACCATTTCCTTCCTATACCCTCTTCTGCCTCCCCTTCCCCCCTTCCCCTCTGGTAACTACCATACTATTGTCTTGTATATGAGTGTTTTTTTTTTTAAATTCTTAATCCCTTCACCTTTCTCACCCAACCCTGCAATGTCTCTTCCCCGCTGACAACTGTCAGTCTGTTCTCTGTCTGAGTGTTTCTATTTGTTTGTTAGTTTATTTTGTTCATTAGATTCCACATATGAGTAAAATCATATGGTACTTGTCTTTCTCTGACTGGTTTATTTCACTTAGCATAATGCTCTCCAGGTCCATCCATACTGTTGCGAAAGGTAAGATTTCCTTTTACCTCTAAGTAGTATTCCATTGTGTAAATGTACCACAGCTTTTTTTTAACCTACTCATCTACTGATGGGCACTTGGGCTGCTTCCAAAACTTAGTTATTATAAATAATGCTGCAATGAACATAGGGCTGCATATGTTCTTTTAAATTAGTGCTTTGGGTTTCTTAAAATATTCTTTTCCTGATCTTAATTGTATTTTTTGAAGAGCAAAAGTTCTTAATTTTGATGAAGTCCAATATAGTCACTTAATCTTTTATGAATTGTGCTGTTGATATCATATCTAAGAAACCAATAACTAACACAAGGTTATGAAGATTTACTTCTACGCTTTCTCCTAAGAGTTACATAGTTTCAGCTCTTACATGAAGGTCTATGCTCCATTTTGAGTGAGTTTTTATTAATGGTGCAAGAAGTGACCCTAAGACCTCTCCCTCTCCTCCTC
>PVJC01011835.1:25979-40903 GCA_004026665.1 Murina feae | reverse complement strand
TTTTTTTTTTTTTTTTTTTTTAAAGAAAAGCATGGTAGCAGAAATGAATTAAAATGAATTACTGGCCACATTGAATATGAGACATGCCTTGGTGTGGGTATGTTCTTTCTGAATCACTTACTGTCTATGGTGATGTATTTTAAACTCTTTTCTATGAAATTGTCTCTCAACTAGTTTAAAAGATAGGGCTGATAACAAGAATAATCCTCCTTTATGGTACCATTATACCAGTGGTATAGACGTGCTTGTTATGTATTTGTATACCTACAGCCTAACTGCTCAGTCTGTATCCCCTAAAATAGTAAAACTCACTCCAGCCTTTAAATATCTGTAGTAGACCAGCCCATTTTATGAAAGGGGAAATGGTGGTGGGCAGGAAGCAGGAAGTTTGGGGCTGAAGAATGTTGATGTAAATCTTGTTTCCAGTAATGGCAGCCTTTGGTTATGCAGGTAAGGAGCTTGAGATCATCTCACATTTTCACATTTCCCCTAATCAGGACTGTGGGAAATAGTGGTAAATGTTTATCCTGTTTTTAAAACTGCTCCATACTATGAAATTCGTAATCTTCCTTTATAACTACAATAGCATGTGGTTATCTATGGTTAAAGAAACTTTCTCATTTGTCTTTTATGGGGTTTTTAATGGATAAGTAATTAAGGGAAACTAATTAAGATCTTTCTTATACCTTCATAGTATCAATGGTTGTCCTAAACCATATTGTAAGCCCCCGGTGAAAAGGATTACTAAAGGGTTTTCTGTCGTTAGGCAGCCAGAAGAAGATATGTAGGAAAGAATCCAAACTCTTTTCTTAGTGTCATTTTAGTTATTAACTGAGGAGGGCTTTCTAAAGGTTTGTCAGTGATACATGAGGGATTCCTGATTTAATTTTTGTTTTTTTAAAATATTTTATTGATTTTTACAGAGAGGAAGGGAGAGGGATAGAGAGTTAGAAACATTGATGTGAGAGAAACATCAATCAGCTGCCTTCTGCACACCCCCTACTGGGGACGTGCCCACAACCAAGGTACATGCCCTTGACTAGAATTGAAGCTGGGACCCTTTAGTCCGCAGGCCAACGCTCTATCCACTGAGCCAAACCGGTCAGGACGGATTCCTGATTTTGTGATTGCTTCAGGTGAACGTGGTACTTCCTGTGCTGTTATACCTTCAGCAGCACATACAGATGCTCCTGTTTGCTCCATAGGACTATTATAATAGTAAATAGCAGAGCTATTTGCCAAGAATATTTTTTTTAAAAAAGAATGCAAACAAATTTACATTTATTTGAACAGATATTCATAACGTTGGTGAAAAAAATTCAATGTGTATAGTATGAGTAAATTTTTATAAATCAACATCTCCCTAACTCCCCATGTCTTTGTGTGTCTATGTTTGCATAGAAAAAAAAAATAAAACTAGAGGCCCAGTGCAAGGATTCGTGCACGGGTGGGGTCCCTCAACCTGACCCGTGAGAATCATTGGATTTCATGCTGCCGCAGCCTGGCCTTTTCTGCCAGCTTGACGGGTTCCACTGACCACGCCAGTCCTGCAGAGCACAAAGTAGTACGTGAAGCAGCCAGCAGCTGGGGAGGACCTTGAGCCTGGGCTGGGTGCTGTGCTGCCAGGTGTGCAGTGGGAGTGTCCACAGGAAAGGCTTGTGCTGCTGCAGCTGCGCTTGCCAGCCATCAGCCTGGCGTCTGGTGCCTGTCAGCTCAGTGGCACTCCCACTGTGGGAGCACACTGACCACCAGGGGGCAGCTCCTGCATTGAATGTCTGCCCCCCTGGTGGTCAGTGTGCATCATAGCTACCAGCTTAGGCTTTTATATAGATAGATGTTCTAAAATGTTAACAGTGGTCAAGTTTCTTTTGGAATTGTGGTAATTTAATTTAAAATTTTCTGATCAGGATTTAAAAACATTTTATAATGGTCATGTTATATTTTACCCAATAAAAATAAAATAGAGGGGGAAGATAAGTAAATACATATAAATGGCAAGAATTTTTTAATCTGGTTACAGAGTATACATTGCATGAAATTATGGAGGATACCATGTAAAATTAATAGTTTTAATTCCACCAATAATTTCAAAGAACCTTCTTTAATTTTTCCACTTATTGTACAGAATGGAAAATTCACATATGCAACTTTTCAACTTTTCTTCTCTGCTTTTATTTCTTCCTTTCTCTTAGTTCATAGTTCTTCACCCAGGCCAAAGCCTTCCACAGTGAGTGGAGAATGCCCCATCAAAACCCTTCTGCAAGACCAGTTCCCTGACTTCTTATAGCAGGTGTGACAGCGGGCCACTTGCCTCCCTAACACCCCACTCAGCCCTATGGGAAAAGAGCGCTTCGCTGAGTAAACAGTGATCCTGCCTCTCTCTGTGGTTGACTTGGTTTAGTTGCAGGTTCTTCAGTTTGTCAGTGAAGAGGACTGCCAAGGACTGTTCACGGCAGAATCGCAGGTGGAGGAAAGCTCCCAGACAGGCTGTTTCATGTTGAGCAATGCTGGTTCCTTTAGCTAAAAGAGGAGGCAGGCCTCAGAAAGGAGTCCTTAGAGAGGGCTGTTTTCCTTCCTTTTCTTGTCCCAGCTCAGACAGCCGCCTCAGCACGTAGCTTGAGATGGGAGTAACCTGGCTTCCACAAGCCCCTTGCTGCATTGTGGGGGTGTGAGAAAGAGCTCCCCCCAATCTCTCCCCCACATCCCCCCTCTGCCCCACCCACCTGGCTCCGTTTGTTCTCTGGAGTACAAACAGCAGTGACTGCGTGACTGCATGACATAGGAACTCGGAGGCTGGTGACTAAATATCCCCAAGCAGGTGGCTGCCGATTGTCTGTCTGGAGGAAGTGACCAGGGACTGCTTTCATCTTCTGATAGCTTCTGGGAGGCAAAATGACCCTTAATTGGGGTTGGCGTACACACACACACACACACACACACACAGTTCTGGGGGTCAGCACGTTCCCTGGGGAAAAAACCTCCTTGTGGGTTTTGGTCTTTTCTCTCCACATAGTGCTGAGGCCTTTTGGAGGCTGACCTTGCTTTCTGATGCAGCATGTCTGAAATGTCAGCAGTCCCAATGACATGGGGCTGGAGGCAGATATGCAGAACAACGAGTTCCTATTTAAAAAACCCACAGTGCAGGTGGGATAAATAAGCCAGCTTACACTATGGTAGATTCCCTTGAGGTCCTAATTTTTAGTATATTTAGATATTGGTAATTTCAGAGAGAAGTTCCAATCTTTAATCAGGTTTTATGATAGCCATTAAGGTGTTTATTACCCAGAAAACACTCATTATTTAATAACATGGTGCTAGCCACCTGTTCCTCCCACATCTATACATAAGGCTGACCACAAACCTTTAACAATATATTTTTTTCAGGCTGAGCAGCAAGAACAGACAGGTCATCTTCTCAAAAACACCATTATCAGAAAGTAACCTGGACTCCTTGATCAGATTAAATGTTCTCAGAAGTGGGAGGCAGAGGCTGTACACCTGGGAAGGCCTACAGGTTCTCTACTCTTGATCTTGAGTCTCGGGTTGTGAGAGGTAGGGGCTTAATTAGAACAGGCCAGCGGCCAGCCATGCCATTTCATTCCATTCCTTTTTCCATTCTGTCCGTGAACTATCTTTTGACTTTTTTTGAACCCTCCTTCCCCTTTTCCTAGGCTCTAGGACAGTTTCTAAGAGAACGTAGCGCCAGGCGTCTGGTTTAAATCCAGGCCCCTCCCCCTCATTTTGCTGCCATGTCACCGTGTCTGTTGCACATCTTGAGAGAAGCTGACTGGGAAAGCTGGCAAAGAGATGAGGGCCCGGGGAGAAAGAAACACTGCAGGTGGAGGGAAACGGATAAGGAACAGGGCCTGGGGAGTGGCAGTTCATGGCTAATCCCACATGTGTGGCTCTGTAGAACCAGCACGGGATAAGAGGACCGTGAAGCTTTGCCTCCTCCGCAGAGCTTTCCCCCGGTTATAATAAAGGAGGAGTGACACGGTGAGAATGAAGGCAAGCCGAGGTGGCGGAGGGGGAGAAGGAAAACAGACATTTACTTATTTCCCTCTTTTATCCAGAATGACTAAGTGGGAGAAAGAGTTATTACCCGTGATGGTTTTTAATGCCAAATTGAGTACACTGGGTTACTCGGTTTTATCAGCTCAAGCCCCAGAATTTTGAATCTGAAGTGAGCTGTCTGCTTAAACTCGGAAGGTCCAGAGTTGTTTTTCAGCTTTCACCAGCTTCTGTTTTTGGAAACTGGAAAGATACTGAAAGAATTTACTTTCTCAGCTGACAGTATTGCATGTCGGAACACCTAAGGGATCCACAAGTGTGTCTAGCCGAAGGACTCAGAATCGGCTGAGTGAAGATTGGAAGTAGGCACTCTGAGCAGGAGAACAGTGGTGCGACCGCACGCGCCGAAGGCAAGGCCCTGCGGCAGGAAGGAGGCTTTTGCCCCCCCTGAGGCACAGATCAGGGTCCTGTGACTGCTGTCACAGGAGAATGGACAGGAGGACAGAAGTCGAAGCAGAACCTCAATTAGGCAGCTCGGGATCTTGCCCAAGGTCTGTTAGCTGGTGAATGACCAAGCCTTCATTCCGACCCAGGCCTGTAGGAAGCCAAGGCAGCACCTCCTCAGTGTTTGTCAAACAACATTTAGTAACAATGTTCATGTTAACGATGTTCATGTTAGATTCTAGGTTAACATCTTGAAAAGACGCTTAACTGACAGGTTCCTTTTGACATGGCTTATCGGTCTTTTAATTACAATGTGAAATGTGTGTTGAATTAGCAACTGCAAAAAGGAAGGGCAGTACTCAATTGAATGAACCCGAAGAAACTTGAAATTTTGCCGCCTCCTTCAGGCCTTGCCAAACCGTAATTTCTTTCATTCATCCAATCACATTCTTGACGAATCTGCCCAAGTGTGTACTGTGCCTAGGCTTTTCCCCTTGGGCAGTCTAGGGATCTTTTAAAGTAAATATTTTGAAATGTTTTCTCTTGATCAGAGTGCTTGCGGTAAGGTATTGTGCGTGCTGCGCTGATTGTAGAATGAGCTGTGTTTCCAGTCACGGGAGCCTTTGTGAGGAATGAATGCGGTTGTAATCTTGTCACCTTTATTTAAAAAATCATTTATCAGGTGCTTTTCTATAGGAAGTGATTTAGGTGTTTACAACCTTTACTTTTTAGAGACTTCAGGATGCTCAGAAGTATTTAAAATTGTACAGTTTTGTTAGCTAATAATACCATTACTGTTGTAGAGTGAGGGCTGCTTTGTGCCAGGCAGTGTGCTTTAAATTAAAAAAAATTTTTATTACATACAATATTACATTAGTTTCTGGTGTACAACATAGTGATCAGGCATTTATATATCTTACAGAATGCTCACTCCATTAAGTCTAGTACCGTATGACACCATACATAGTTACTGCAGTATTATTGACTGTATTCCCTATGCTGAACTTTACACCCCTGTTACTGTTTTTATAACTGCCAATTTATGCTTCTTAATCCTGTTCAATTGTTTCTCCCATCCCTCAACTTTCACATTAGACACTCTCTTAACCTGAACTTGTGGTAAGTTCAAAATATCGCCTTATTTGAATTTACACATGGGAATATTGGAAGATCAGTGAGTTAGTCTTAATAGGTTTAATGTAAATTACCCAGATATAATGACAGTCTCTCTCTCTCTCTCTCTCTCTCTCTATATATATATATATATATATATATATATATATATCCCCTATGTAATAAAAGGCTAATATGCAAATTGACAGAACGTGGGGAGTGGGCCTAAGCCGGCAGTTGAACATCCCTCGAGGACTCCTAGGCAATGAGAGGGCACAGGCCAGCACAAATTTTGTGCACCAGGCCTCTAGAGAGAGAGAGAGAGACAGAGAGAGAGAGAGTGAGAGAGAGAGTGTGTGTGTGTATTTATTGATTTTTGGAGAGGAAAGGAGGGAGAGAGAGACATCAATGATGAGAGAGAATCATTGATCAGCCACCTCCTACGTGCCCCCTATTGGGGATTGAGCCCGAAAACCGGGCATGTGCCCTGATGGACTGGAACCATGACCTCCTGGTTCAAAGATTGATGCTTAACCATTGACCCACACTGGCCAGGCTATAGTGGCAGTCTTAATGAATAATCACTTTATTATTTTTGTTTTGTTTTATTTTTTTAATTCTCACCCAAGGTTAGGTTTTTATTGATTTGAGAGAGAGTGGAAGGAGTGGGGAGAGAGAGAGAAACATTGATATGACAGAGAAACATTGATCTGTTGCCTCCTGTATGCACCCTGACCAGGAATTGAACTAGCAGCCTAGGCATGTGCCCTGACCAGGACTCAAACCTGAAACCCTTTGTTGTATGGATGACTCTCGGGCCATCTGAGCCACCTGGCCAGGGCAATAAATGATCACTTTAAAACAAGCGTTTATAGCTGTGGTTCTCTAACTGTACTGCTCACCCAAATCCCCTGAGGGCTATGTTAGAACAGATTGTTGGGCCCTTACCCTCGGACTTTCTGATTCAAGAGTCCTGGAACTCGTTTGAGAATTTACATTTCTGACAAGTCTCCAGTTGACTCTGCTGTCTGGGGACCACACTTTGAGAATCACTAATATGAGGGCAGGAATACGTGCTAATGAAAATCGATAGGCCAATAGCTAGCCCCTGAAAAAGCCATTTCCCAGTCTCAGACCACATCCACAACCCAAAGCTGAGTGGTGTCCTGATGTCCACCAGGCTAAAGAGTGAGACGGTGACTTCATGGAGCCATTCCCGCTTTTGGGAAATCAGTGAGGTGACCTTCCCCTACCCCAGCCACCGTGTACATGATGGCACATGACTTAGCTATGCCAGATTACACAGTTAACCCTACAGTGATTAAACGCTCTCATTTTGCCAGATGAATGACAGTTGCCCAGTTGCTGAATTAAATGAGTCAATGAGAAAACATAATTCAGAATTCAGGAACCAATTAGTTCGAATATTAATTCTAATGAGTAGGTTGTGGAGATTGTCCTTCCTCCGGGACATTTCAGTACCAAAAGCTTTTATGGGTCTCTCCTTCTCCCCTTGCTGCTCCTATTAGCTGCAATAATCTAAAAGTTTCAGGTTCCCCTTTGGCTAGGAATTAAATTGCATAGGGCGATTTAGTAAGCCTTAAGAAATTCTTCCAGATTCGATGTGCCCAGACTTGCCCTGGAATATGAAATATTTGACTTAACAAGATTTGTTGGTTCCCAGTGCATAAATGTTTTTGAAAATATGTTTCACAAAATATGATTAGGAAACAATTCCTTTGAAATGCTGAAATTACTTTTTAGTGGTGCCAAACCTTTCTATTTAAAAAATAACCAATAACCTTCATTATGTTATAACATTAACTTTTAACCTTCATTATGTTATAACATCATTTGTAGACAAACATCACTGACCATATTAAAGTAATCATTAAACCTTTTCAGAACTCCGCTTACAACTACTTTTTAATCATACTAGTCTAAAGTTTGAGACATATTAGTATTTGCTATTGAGTTTATGTTGTTTAATTTTTTCTCATGTTTTCATGAATGAACATGAATTCCTTCTATAAAATAGTCCCATGTATGTATGTATGTATGTATGTATGTATGTATGTATCTGCTGCAGAGGGAGGAGTTTCAGTGTGTGTGCAGTGATCCCAAGAAGCACTGGGAACCCTGGTTCCTGAATTGTGCTAGCCTCTGAATGAGTGTGGGTTGAGTCTTAGGCTCCAGAGTTGACTCTTAGCCAGTTTTGGAGTCCCAGTGCTTCCAGTTACTAGATGTGAACCTCACACTATCATTGAACCATGAAGTCTTAGTTTCCACAACTGTAAAATAGGCATTAAAAATAGGTGTTATCGTGCGGTTATAGAGTGCCTGGCTTAGTAAATAATCTGAGCTGTCAGATTATTTGCATGGCATTGTTATTGTTATTATTATTATTATATTACTACTAGAGGCCTGGTGCATGAAATTCATGCACAGGAGGCGTGGGGGTGTCCTCAGCCCGGCCTGTGCCCTCTCACAGTTGGACATCCCTCTCAAAATCCAGGACCACTGGCTCCTAACTGCTTGCCTGTCTGCCTGATTGTCCCTAACTGCTCGCCTACCTGCCTGCCTGCCTGATCACCCCTAACTGCTTGCCTGTCTGCCTGATTGTCCCTAACTGCTCGCCTACCTGCCTGCCTGCCTGATCACCCCTAACTGCTTGCCTGCCTGCCTGCTCAGTGCATATCCTAGTGACTGGTTGTTCTGGTTGTTCCGCCATAACTATCACTTAGGCTTTTATTATATAGATATTTTTGCAAGAGAAATAAAGTAAGGATTCTGAATATTGTGTGATCTGGCAGGTTACTACTAAAAAATGAGTTTCAAGCAGGTTGCTACTAAAAAATGTGTTTCAAGCAAGTAGGCAAAAATGTAGGTGCAAAGGGATGGCCACAGACTCATAAGACTGTTCATGAAAATGACATAATCCTTGAGTGAGAAAGGACTCCCCTGAAGGAAGCTCAAGAAGTCACAGAGGCCACCCAGAAACTGCTGAGGAGATCTGTTTTGTAAAGGAACCCATGCAAAAGATGGTGGGAATGTCTAGGAACCAAAGTGCAGAAGATGAATTAGGTGCTGTGAAGGAGGTGGAGAAGGCCAAGTCTAGGATGGGCCAACACCTTACGAAATATTTAAAAGCCCCTCCAGGTGGAGAATAGTAAGAAAGCATCGATTCAGGACTTGGAGTTGTTCTGTAATCTAACAGGAGACCCAGAGGTAGCAGAACCACTCATTGTAGGAAATACAGAAAAATTGAGAGGAAACCCCATTTCCCCCTACTGTTAACATAGTCCATTCGTATTATTAGCTTGGTTTATGTTCTGTGAAGTGGCATGAGCACTGAATTAGTGAATACGGAATCATAGCTGGTAGAGATTTAAAAAAACCACAGCAAGCTAAGGTTACTATGTGTTTCTGGTCATAACATTTTGCCAACTGATCAAATACATAGCCTTCGTTTTGTGTGTGTTTCTGTTTAAAGACACTCTATTTAATATGTATTGTTGATTCATTAACACTGAACTCAGGGCCTACAGCACTAGAACTCAGCACCTGAATAAGGCTTACCTAACATAACGTGTTTTCTCTGTCAGGCACAACCTTGCCCTTTTTGCACTTAGGAACATGGGACAGCATTTCAGCACTACTTTTGGGGACTATTTTAAGCAACAAAATCACCAGCAAGAAAGCACACAAATGCAAACTGTGAAAAGGATACTTATTTACAGGATGAGAACTAAAACAAGAAGGCAGAGTGTTGCCTTGTCTGACCTCAGCTGGGAATGTGTGGGTAAAATGATGTGAATCTTTCCCCACTCTGCAGATTGCAGATGTCCACCAATGACCATGAGCATTGATTTTTGGAGTTACAAACGAATTTTAGTGAGTAGTCCAACTTGCAAATACAGAAGACTTGAATAATAGTGAAGATCCACTGTATTTTTACCAAGCCTTTTTTGGGTAACTTACCCATCGCTATTGAATTACCCCCCCTCAAAAAAAATTTGTCAGCTTCTTATAAATTATCTAGTCAGTTCTTATGGCCTTTCAGATTTATTCTAAATTCTAAAAATCAAGGGTAGTGGCCATTTAGAATTTCTTGCAAATATTTTGCAGTGGTTATCCATTAAAATTTTTGTGCACTGCAGTCAATGCAGAAAACTCAAGGATGGTGATTTTTAATTGGAAAGGGCAAAATAAATGTAGGTGAAAGTGGGTGGATGCTTAGGCTGAGGGAGGTGATCGAGTATGTAGTGAATCGAATTTGAGTGTCCAGGCCCAGTTTAATTATATCTTAGTATACTTAAAAGTCTTGCCGTAGGTAATCCCTTTTAAAATGCTTTGTAAACTTAAAAATACTATCACAGGTTTAGGGCATTTTATGATTTGTAGGCTTCTGTTGACAATCTTGTAGGACAGGAATAAGGCCTGAAGGACTGAAACTAAGCAGATATTATTCTTCAGAAATTGAAAACATTTTAATTTTCTGAAATAGAAAATGATAGATTTTCCAAGTCTGGCTGAGAAAACTCTAAAGTGATTCCCTAGCAAAATTGTTTGTTTGTTTTTTTAATATATTTTTATTGATTTCAGAGAGGAATGGAAAGGGAGAGATAGAAGCATCAATGAGAGAGAGATCATTGATCGGCTGCCTCCTGCACGCCCTCTAGTGGGGATTGAGCCACAACATGGGCATGTGCCCTTGATGGGAATTGAACCCAGAATCCTTCAGTCCACAGGCTGACGCTCTGTCCACTGAGCCAAACCAGCTAGGGCTGGAGTCGTCTTAGGTTAGATGTGTTTGTGACTGTCTGCCCTGTGCCCTGTTTTTACCTTTATGACTGCCCTTCACACATACTGTGGTCCAGCCAGAGAGAGCTGTGCCCTCCTGCAAGGTAAGTGCTTCTCTGTCCTGGAGCAGTTTCGTCTTGTGTTGTACTTACCTGGATGTGTGTCACCTCTCTCCTTCCTGGGAGATAAGCTCTGTCTTACTCATTGCTTTATCTTTCATAGAACTAGTTCAGTGTTTTCTAAATAGTAGGTGTGACACCATCTTGGGGTGGAATAAATAGAGGGAAGAAGGGATGGGCTGTAATTACAAAAGAAAAAACCAGTGTTTGTAAAAAGTCAGCATGAGTTTTCCCAAGGACAGTCTTGTTTCTTTTTAAGTCAGTTATTTATGAAAGAGAGAGCGTTGGAGTAATGTCATTTTGGGAGATATCAGTGTAACACGAGGACTAAGTTTTTTAGGATCCTTTTATAGATAAATTGAAAAGAAAATATGGACACGATTATAAGATACGTAGATATGTCGGAGGTTAATAACTATTTGATGTTGTGTAATTTACTACCTTGCCAATGCTATTTTCATTTTTCCATTAAAGAAGAGGGAAGGAAGTTTATACTTTTTGGGGGAGGGTGCGGCCATGGAAGGTGCAGGGGTAGATTGTGGACGGGTGTAGGGGAACTCGGGAAGCATAATGAGGAGCTAAATGTCCTTGAAAGTCTCAAAGATGAATCCACTTTGTATTTTATTTTCAACATACCCATATTTGTTTTGGTTTAAAAATATTTCAAGTTATCATAAAATAAAATGGTTTCAGTAGCCCTTCCAAAATGACTGGTTAGAGAAATTGGTCTTTGATAAAGAATGATGGATCAGCCAGGCCGGCAAGGCTCAGTGGTTGAGCACCTATGAACCAAGAGGTCACGGTTCATTTCCTGGCCAGTGCACATGCCTGGGTTGCAGGCTAGATCTTCAGTAGGGGGCGTGCAGGAGGCAGCTGATCAATGACTCTTGTCATCTGTGTTTCTATATCTCTCTCCCCTCTCCCTTCCTCTCTGAAATCATGAATGGTGGATCAAATTTGTGTCTGTCCCAGTGATGGGTGGGAAGTGAACCAAATGGATGTTGGAAATCAGGATAGAAAAAGGCTTCAGAACGTGAAGAGGATCAAGATGAGCAAATATTCAGTTAAGCTCCACTGAATACCACTTCCTTCTTTGTAGGATAGGGGGAAAAAAGCTGTGTTGTTGTGGAATAGGGAGACCTGGATCAAGAGAAGCTCATGCTCAAAAAGAGGGAAGGTTTTAGCCAACCGTGTGACGTGGTTGGACCTCCAACAGCGTTAATGCCGCAGTGTTCAGAACAAGGAGAGAATCGTCCCGTTGTTTCTGCCTTGGCCAGGCTGCCTGTGAGGGCTTGCTTTCAGCTGAGCTCTGCATTTTTAGAGGCAAGCCAGGGAGGTAACTGGACTAGAAACTCTGCCTTACAGGAATAGTTGCAAGGCCTTTGGGTGGCAAGGAGAGCAAACATTCCTCGGCCTCAGGGGCAGAATTGGAACTTTCAGATAGAAGAACATTCTTTTCTATGTCAGTTAATTCACAATTGTTTTCTGTGTATATAGAGATCATACACGCTATTTAGTAATCACTTTTTTTTAAACCAAAAGTAATGTGTATCATTTCCTGTTAACACTTAAGGATTTATATTATCATTTCTGTTGGCTGCATAGCCTTTCATTTTATGAATGCATACACTAGTTTTATTAAAACCTCTTACTGGTAGTCATTTTGGTTGTGTCCAATTTCTTAATATCATAAACAACACTACAATGAACATTTTTGAAATATCTTCATCACTGTTGTACTTGTCAAGATATGTCCTTAGGACAAATTCTCAGAAATGGAATGGCGAGGTCGAAGTCAGTCCCTGACAACATTTTCTAAGGCTTTGGGTTGCCTTACCAAACTGCCTTGCCAGTAGAACTGGATGTATTAAAGAAGTTGCATTACCCCAGGGCCAAAGTGCAGAAGGGATTGGGGCAGTGGGTTGTATGCTGGACAGCGATCTAAGATCCCTTCAAGGTTGTCACAGACATTTTACATAGGACCAGGTGATTATGTTACCCACAGAACGTCATGTTTCGGTCTTAGCATGTCAATCCTACTGTTGTAGCAAACTAGTTAAGAGTCTGTAAGAAAAATAATGCAGAAGAATTCTGCAATCAAAACACACTATAGAGAGATGAGAGACTAATGATTGCCAGAGGAGAAGGTAAGGGAGGTGGGGTGAAAAGGGTGACAGTATTAAGAAGTACAAATTGGTACTTGCAAAATAGTCCCGGGGATGTAAAGTACAGCACATGGAATATAGTCAATAGTAATATTTTAATAACTAGGCATGGTGCCAGGTGGGTACTAGACTTTTCATGGGGAGCACTTTGTTGGTTTTTTTTTGTGGTTTTTAAAAATCTTTATTATTGAAAGTATTACATTAGGTCCTCCTTGTTCCCCCATTAACCTCTTCCAGCTGTTCCCGTCTTCCCCCCGGATCACTTTGTAAGGTATACAAATGTGGAACCACTATGCTATACACCTGAAACTAATACAAAGTAATATTGACTATCAACTGTAATTGAAAAATAAATTTAAAAATAGTTTTGAAAGTTTATTTTTTTTTAAAGCACTATAGAAATCAACCAGTGAAGGAAGGCATATCTCAGGCTGCAACTCATTGCTGTTCGGTTGTATGTGTTATAGGAATAGCAAAGGGTCACTCAGCCCTGAGATCCCATGGCAGGTCACAATTGGAAAATTACCTATTTTATAACTTATGTAGATTGAGCTTTTCCAATCTAAGTAAATTGCATTCCCCCCACATTACCTTTGCTTCTGGGGAGGATAGAAACGGGCAGACTGCTGCTCTAAGGCATGTTCCTAATAGAAAGCTCAAAATAATTTAGCACGTGTTTTATCCTTGTAATCCAAAGTTCAGCTCCCGTGAGATGCATGGTGTACTGATGCCCTCTGGGCATTGGATTCTAGAGCTGGGCTAAGTCACATGATGTCTCAAGCCTTAGTTTTTTAACCTGTAAAATGAGATGAATCATTATCAATGATCAGTTTTTTGCAAGGAGTTATTGTGAGGATTACATGACATGATATGTAGGACAGTACTTTATAATCTGTAGAACACTACACAAATGTTAGCTGTCACTATCAGCTAATGGAATGTTCAGTCTTAAATCTTTGAAATGGATGAAGGCGGTGGTAAACTTTATCAAGGAAGAATTTGGGCCCGATTTCTCTTGACTTTTGTGTTCTTTTTTTTTTAGGAATATATTTTTATTGATTTCAAAGAGGAAGGGATAGGGAGACAGAGATAGAAACTTCAATGATAAGAGAGAATAATTGATTGGCTGCCTTCTGCACCGGGGATCAAGCCCACAACCCGGGCATGTACCCTAACCAGGAATCTAACCATGACCTTGTTTATAGGTCAACGTTCAACCACTGAGCCACACTATCTGGGCAGTTTTTGTATTCTTAATGCTTGGTGCACAGTTGCAACTCACTAAATATTTGTTGAAGGAATTAAAGAAATATTTGTGTAATGTGGGCTGAGCTGGTACAGAATAACATTTTTCCCCTTGAAAATGTGTACTTCTCCACTTTGTGGAATAAGTACTGTTATTTCCATCTTACAAATGGGGAAACAGATCTGTTGATCCTCAAATCACTCCGATAGCCAGATCATGCATTTTCAGGTCATTTCTCATCAAGTACTTTCTTTGATTGTTTGAGAAAAGGTGAAACAAGTCTGTGGTACCATAGCTCTGTTGGATAAAACCATTTAAAGCAAGCTGATGAAATATTTGTCAGACTTTATTATTTATTGACAATTAATCCTATTTAATAAAAGAGTAATATGCAAATTAGGCATTACTCTGTTACAAAGATGGCCACCCCATGGCCACAAGATGGTGGCGCCCAGTCTGGCTCAGCCCTACCACTGAAGTGGTCAGGCCTGTTAGCCAGGCAGGTGGCGGGGAGGTGGGGGGCCTGAGGGGCGGAACAGGCAATCGAAGGGGGCAGGGGCAAGGCCGGAGATTGCAGGGGCCTGGGTTCCACAGAGCCAGTGATCAGAGGGGCAGGAGCGGAGCCTGCAATTGCAGGGGTCTGGGCATGGGCGGACCTGACAATGGCAGGGGTCTGGGGGTCTCCTGCTCAGGCCAGTGGGGCAAGGGCAGAGCAGGCAATGGCAGGCGGCAGGATCAGAACCGGTGATTGCAGAGGTCTGGGCTCTGTGAAGCCAGTGATCGGAGGGGCTTGGGGGTCCCCTGCCCAAGCCTGTATCCTGGGCCAGAGGTTACAGGCCTGGGCAGGGGTGGAGCTGGGATTGGAAGGGAAGGGGTGGAGCCAGTGATCAGAGTGAACTACAGAGGAAACACCTTTTTTTACCGCTCATTGGCTAAGTTCCCTGTATGCCACTGATAATATTCTTAGTAACTTGGGTAATAAGAATCCGAAAAGGCAATCTAGGGTTTTTCCACCACACTCCT
>PVJC01011835.1:0-25879 GCA_004026665.1 Murina feae | reverse complement strand
GCTGCTGGAGGGCTAAGAAATGTCATATCCTGCCCTAGCCGGTGTGGTTCAGTGCATAATGCCTCAGCTTGCTGACTGCAGGGCCTGGGTTCAATTCTGACCAAGGGCATGTACCTAGGTTGCAGGCTCCTCCCTGCACGGGGTGCAGGTCAGGGCATATGCAGGAGCCAACCAATCAAAGTGTTCCTCTCACTTTGATGTTTCTCTCTGTTTTTCCCTTCTCTTGCACATTCTCTAAAAATCAATGGAAACATAATCTCAGGTGAAGATAAAAAAGAAAGAAAGAAAGAAATGTCATATCCTATGAAAGACACATCTTGAAAATGCCTAAAGAAAGTCGTCATTTCTTCATGGTGAAGGGACTGAAGTCCGTGTTGATGAAAACACCTTGGTGGCTGCAGTGACTGGCAGTGGCTGCAGCAGCGGGGTGATGGGGCTGGTGGCTTCCCTTGGTTAACCTGGTCACCTCCCACAAAGGGAGGCCAGACTGTAGCTTAGGCCTGCTCCCCACGGGGGGCAGGGAGTGGGCCTAAGCTGTCAGTAGGATACCCCCTGAGGGCTCCCAATATGTGAGAGGGGGCAGGCTGAGCTGAGGACCCCCTCCTCTGCCCCCCAGTGCAAGAATTTCATGCACCGGGTCCCTAGTAGAAAATAATTATGTTTTATTTCTGCCCTCACCAAAGTCTCTGTTACTAGAAAGCTAATTCTGTTATCCACATCCCTAATATGGCAACTTTAGCTGTATTTCTGTTCTTTGTGCATTGTGTTTGGTCTTAAACTATGAATATTCTATTAACTGATAGCTCTGAATAGCCATTGTGCCACTGGAGTGATACTCTGTCAGTTCCATGCATTGTGCTTGAGAATAAATGTGCTGATTTATTTCTGATGGGATTTCTCTCATTGCCACTAATAATATGACATAGAAAAAAGTAGGCCTGTGAATAAACCTCTTAAGTGCTTTCATTGCTGAAACAACAGTTGTTCATTTTTAGGATTACAGGAATATATATATATATATTTCAAATAGGTAGAACCGTCAGTTTTAGGTAAGAAGTATCAGTGAAATTAAATCCAGAATTATGTGAATACATGAGTGCTTTGCTAGAGAGAGGTTCCATTTTTTTTTTTTTTAAATCAGAATTTCTAACTAGTTGATGGTGCAGAAATGTTTAGGGACCACTGGCCCAGCAAATTCAATTCAGCCTGGTAGCTTGTTTTGATGTATAGTGGTTGTGTCACTAGAAAGTGATGGGAAGTACCTAGACTAGTACCTTGCAGTCGTAGATGCTACGTATTTGTTGGAAAAAATCACAGGTTCTCTTCTCTATAACACCTTATGGTCCGTGAGCCTCTGGAAGGAAGACCAGGTCTACGTTTTACTCATCCCTTGGCATCCTGACTTCTCTCACCTCCGTCTCCCACGGTAATGCCTCATGTACTGTCTAGGTCAAAGGAGAAGTCTTTAAACTCTTTTGATTAGACATCCCCATTCATACAAAACAGTTTGAGCCCACGTGCTCAAGATAGACACATTTATAAATTATATGCATGTATATGTCTATGTTGAAGATACGTGCTCAGATTGTTTTATAGTGATAATAGAAAGTACACATAATAGCAATGCTAAAATAAGAAAAATGAAAAGCAACGTTTTAAAATGCATTGATAACCATGATGGCTTCATATTCACATTAGCTAATATTTAAAAAGGCATATGGACTAAAGGGGCCACATGCTAATCTGACAAGCTCAGGAAGGCCTGCATGGTGGTCTTGCAAACTGAGACCTAAAGTCAACACAAAGGATGGTCAGAAATTAAATTTTAACTAAAAGCAGTTATGGTGGGTAGTTACAGCAGAGGCCGGTGTCTTCACTGACAAGGCCAACCTTTACCTTAACTGAGCCTATATGTCTTTTTGCATCTTTAATAACATACCCTTGAAATGTCTGGATGACTTGTAACTTCTCTTTTTCTGGACCCCTTGGGGCACAACCTAAAGTGCCTGGGCGCCAGGACAGAGACCACAAATTCCTTCATTGTTATCATGTTAATTGGTCCTGCACCCACCTAAGTATGTGTCCATCATTTTACTTTTTATCCAATCCCAGGGGTTTCCCTGCTTTGCTTTCTCCTGCCTCTCTAGTCTGTCACCAATGGATTTCATGTAACCCAACTACTCCCCTTTCCTTTGATTGCAATGTATAAATACAGATGTAACCCGCCATTCTCCGGAGCGTTATCTCAATTCACTGAGGTTCTGCTTCCCAGTATATGTAGACAGTTCGGCTCAAATAAACTCACAAAAAATTCTTTACAGGTTTCAATGGGTTTTTACCTTAATAGACACAATCTAGACTTATTTCTGCTCACTGCCACCTTTGTCCTCATTCCTGGGCTTGCACCATTTCTGGTTTTCCGTGGCTCTCCTGCCTCCTAACACTCTTTTGCAGATGCCCTCACCGTTAAGCATCCTCTATACTTAATTCAAATTCTCGAGACTCAGAATCTCATTGGCCCGGTTCACCTTGTGCCAGGCCAGCTCATGTAAGTCTCCTTGATAAACAGTGCTGGTTTTGACTTCATCACTTGGCACAAACATAGCTGTTCAGGTAGCAAGGAGTGTGGGTGGGGCAGCTTTATGGAGAAAGGGCCTGGTGTGGCTAGAATGGTGACTGGCCTCACCTTGCACTAATATGTCTGTGGGAGTAGAAGAGACACGGCAGTCTGACTCCCTCTGTTTTTCCTTTGCAAATTCGTGCTGATATCCCCTTAAAGACCCCTAGGCATATTAAGCAAAGTTTTTGTAATTTAAATAAACCAGAGACATTTTTGCCTGTGAATCTTCCCCACCCACACATCCCCCTTTCCCATTTCATTACTACTGGGGAGGAAATGGCAGCAGCACCATCTTTAAGACTTACCCATAGTTCTTGCCATAAGAAAGACTGGTTTCATGTTTGTTCCCATTCATCCTTGGGCAGGCAGGGGCTTAAAGATTTCCCGTGTAGAACACAACTTGTTTAGGTCCTTTCTGCATAGAGTGGAGCCAGTAAGGAAAGCATCTGCGGTATTTCCCAGTTTGGAACCGCCATGTAAATGAAGCGCATGCTTGGGAGTGCGAAACCTGTTTGTGCATCCCTGGGAATGTTTTCTTTTGAAAGGCACACTCTTCAGTCCTTTTCTTGTAGAACTTCAGTGTAGTGTTGGCCCATTTTAAAGGCTGTTGGGCCCCTGGAACAATGCATGAGCTTGTCCGAGGTAGACCTTCTCGTTTGAGTATGTGCTTGCTGTTCTATGACTTTCCTTGCCTGTGTGTATTGAATTTGGAGTTAATTTTAAAAATTGGCACAAGACTATCGAGCATGAACAAAATGTGTATCTTCTAAAAGAGAGAAAGAAAGAGAGCGAGCTAACATTTTATTAAGTGCCTAAGCTCAGCACTTGGCATTTTTTGTTTTGTTTAATCTTTGCCCCTATGAGGTAACTATGATCATTCCCACTTTTACCGGAGGGAATACAAAGCTCAGAAGTTGTGATTTGGCTAAAGTCCCAGACTAGTAGGTCAGGTGTGAGATAGAAGGTGATCCTGTGTGATAATAACTTACATTTCTCTTAGGGAGCTATATGCCAGTGGTGGTAAGCTTTTAACACACATTACTTTATTCATTCCCACCACATTTAAGTTTAAGGAGTTTTAAAAATCAGTCTCATAAGGTTGTTTTTAGACCAAGAACAAACTGTTAAGAAATCGATATAGTTCTTTTCAATCATTTACCTATTTTTATGTCAACTCTTCAAACTGCATACCCAGTTTTCACTTAATTTTATAAACTAAGTGTTTCCTCATCCTAACAAACTCTTCATAAATGTTCAATGTCTGCATAATAACTTAATTACAATTTTTAAGTTTCTGACTTTTGGTTCTGTAATAGTTGGGCAGTGAATATGTTTGTGTCTAAGTCTATGGGTTTTATTTTTAAACATTATTTTCTTAATATGTATTATTAGAAGTAAAATTATAGGGTCAGAAGTTACATTTATTTTTAAAACAGTAACCACTCTAAAGGCCCTTGATGCATTTTACCGATTTGATATCTTTTAAAAAATGGGAGGGACCAGTGTCCACCCCCATGGTGGTGTGGGAGTGCCGGACTCCCTGTAGACCAGCCTATGGGGGGAGGGGGAGAGGGTGGTTCTGGGGCTCCGACACCCAGCTGCAGGCTCCATCCTGGACCTGCTCCTCTGTGGGGAGTTTGTGTGACAAGGTGGTGTCATGTGTCTGCTCCACAAGAAAAGGCATTGTTACCAAGGCAAACAGTGATACTTGATACCGCTCTGTGCACTGCCAGAGCCAGAGCCAGAGCAAACCTTCACCAGGGGCATTGTTGACAATTGCTAGAGGTTGTGGTGGTGCAGAAGTTACATAGTGTTCCTTTGGCAACACATGTTCATGGATTTGTTCTCATGTGGGAGCCCTTCTTAAGTGAAAATTCTGAACACCCACACGGGAAATATGTGCAATAACCTAAAAAGCCTTAGGGATGCATCGTGTGTTAAGATTTAAATAAAGGCAATCCCATGTTGTTGAACAAGGCAGGTTGCTTTATTTTTTTAATACGTAAGGAAACAGCCATGTTTCACTTTAAAATAAAAATATTTTTTAAAGGGAGAACACATTTCTAGTAAGAAAACAAGCAAGATATGCATTAAAGCCAAATGAAAACCATGACCTTTTGGTGCACAGGACAGTGCCCAACTAACTGAGCCATGCAGGCCAGGACTGAAATAGGATGTCTTGTCTTGTCTTGTCTTGTCTTGTCTTGTCTTGTCTTGTCTTTTCCTTTCTTTCCTTTTCTTTTTTTAATCTTTATTGTTCAGATTATTACAGTTGTTCCTCCCCCCCCCCCCATAGTTCCCCTCCTCCCCACTGTGGGAACTCCTCCAGTTCACACCCCACCCTCTACCCTTACCCTCCCCCTTGACTGTTCTCATCCATAGTGTACGATTATTGTCCAGTCTCTTCCCACACCCCCAACACCCTTTTCCCCCTGAAAATTGTCAGTCCACTCCCTTTCTATGCCTCTGATTCTATTCTATTCACCAGTTTATTCTTTCATCCGATTTTTTATTCACTTGATATTTAGATTCACTTGTTGATAGATATGTATTTGTTGTTCATAATTTTTATCTTTACTTTTTCTTCTTCCTCTTCTCAAAGGATACCTTTTAGCATTTCATATAATACTGGTTGGGTGGTGATGAACTCCTTTAGCTTTTTTTGTCTGTGAAGCTCTTTATCCGACCCTCAATTCTGAATGATAGCTTTGCTGGGTAAAGTAATCTTGGCTGTAGGTTCTTGCTATTCATCACTTTGAATATTTCTTGCCACTCCCTTCTGGCCTGCAAAGTTTCTGTTGAGAAATCGGCTGACAGACGTATGGGTTTCCCCTTGTAGGTAACTGACTGCTTTTCTCTTGCTGCTTTTAAAATTCTTTCCTTGTCTTTTGCTCTTGGCATTTTAATTATGATGTGTCTCGGTGTGGTCCTCTTTGGATTCCTTTTGTTTGGGATTCTCTGTGCTTCCTGGACTTGGAAATCTATTTCTTTTACCAGGTAGGGGAAGTTTTCTGATATTATTTCTTCAAATATGTTTTCAATATCTTGCTCTCTTCTTCTGGCACCCCTATAATTCTGATGTTGGTACGCTTGAAGTTGTCCCAGAGGCTCCTTACACTGTCTTCATATTTTTGGATTCTTTTTTCTTTTTGCTTATCCATTTGGGTATTTTTTGCTTCATATTTCAATTCTTTGACTTGATTCTTGCATTCCTCTAATCTGTTGTTGGATCTCTGTATAATATTCTTTATTTCAGTCAGTGTATGCTTAATTTCTGGTTGGTCCTTTTTTATATCCTCGAGGGTCTCATTAGATTTATTGAGGTTCTCACTAAGTTTATCAGCGGTTTCTAGAAAATTTTTGAAAAACCTTATAACCATGGTTTTGAACTCTATATGCTGTCATTTGCTTTCCTCCTTTTCTGTCATTTGTGATCTGTTTCTTTGTCTCTGCATTTTGGCTGCTTCCCTGGGTTGATAGAGTGGCTTTCTGTGTTAGGTGATCACTGAGAGGAAATGACCTCCAAGCCACTTGGTTATGCGAATCAGCTGTGTCTACAGTGGGAGAACTTCTGTGCTGGAGACACCCTTATGGGGCAAGAGTTGTTTCAGTGGGACTTTGATGCTCACGGAGTCTGCCCCAGTGTGTTTCTTATGAATCTGAGGAGTTGTATTTAGGATTGTAACACTCAGACCCCTGGGTACAGGGCAGAGCAACCAGCTATGGCTACTTCTCAGTCCTGCCCTAAGAGGCACCGGGTCTCAAGCTGCTCTAGAGTTCCTCCCGGTGCCAGACAGTGCCAGACAGTCCAGCTCCTCCCTGCATGGTTCTGAGTCCCCAGAAACTCGCCTGGAACTGGAGTTCAGACCTGTTGGGAGCTTGTGCCTCCCTCCGGTATGAAATGCTGCCAGCCCTTTCCGCAAGCCCCTTTGCACGCCCCTCCGTACCTCTGCACTTTATTTCCGCACCTCCTCTGAGTCTCAGTGTCTTTCTAATTGTAGAATTTCCACTCAGCCAGCCTTCCTGTGGGTCCGGGTGGTGTCCATTTTTTCTTTTCGTTGTTTTAAAAATCTGAAATAGGATTTCTTGTTGGTCTAGGACGTGGTGAGGTTGTATCAAGTGGCAGATCTCTTTAGGATTTGCTTTTTCATTCTTTGCCATCTTGTCTGACATGACCACAATCTGTATCCTAGTCCAGTGAAGGTTGGGTTTAACAGGGAATCGTCATTTGTTGCCAGCATGTTTTGAGAAAAAATATTTGAGCTGGTACAGATTTTGATGACTGGCATGCGGAAGAGTCTGAATCGCAGAAACCATGATGCTGTCATACCCTGACAGGCGCTTCCTTTCCCTCCTAAGAAGTTCATGCCATCACCAAAGGCCGTCTTCACATCAAAGAACAAGAGAGAACTTGTGGCTGTGGAGGGCCTAGATCAAGAAATTAAAATTGCTGCATTACCAGTCTCCAAATGTATCCAATAAATAAGTCAAATTAGCAGTGTCGTTTGCATGGGTAGAAGTAGTCTAAGTCACTGCCAGTGAGAAGAGGAAGGCAGTGAGGGTAGCAGGGATTATGACGTCAAAGGCGTTGTTTTCTTCTTATTTTAAAAACAATAGGAAACTGGTCGACAGTGTTTTCCAACTCACCCCTCTCCCCCAAGATTAATTGATGTTCACTTTAAAAATCCTGAGTGCAAAGACAGGAATTACTTCCTTGTGAGAGTGATTGATGGAGAAGGGTCAGGCTTCCTCCGTTACATGGTAATGGAGATGCGTACGCACTCGGAGGCTTTTATGTCAGCCTGGGGTAACAATAGATGGACAGTGCCCTTGTTGTTTTTGTCATCGAACCGAGCTTCAGTTAGAGGCTCAGAGGGGAACGCTAGGAGGTGCTTGGAGGGACCACGCAGGAGGATCAGTGGGGTTGTGCCCGACCACCTCTGCTCTGTGCTTCCAAGGTGTTTGCCATGGGAGCCCAGGTTGTCTTGCCAGTGGAAGGAGTCATCTTGTCTGACAGAAGTAGGACTCATCGAGGCGTAACTAGCATCATCTTGCCTTGGCCCTTGGGCTGCACTTATTTGAATGGCTCACCTCAGACTCACTCCTCTCTTGGGAAAGGGGACAGAAGTTCTGGGCCTAACATTCCAGGAAGGCTAAGGAGCAGTAGGATGGTGACTGGGCAGGGCGCCCACTGTCTGTGCTGAAATACCAGAGCCTGGGCTCTGATAACTAATGAGGCTCGAGAGTACATTCCCTTGGCATACGTTACAGCGTGACCCAGTTGTCTAGGGCACTCCGGGGAACTGGCCTCAGTTTCCCTTCTTTCTTCCCAAGAGTGGAATGTGGCATTTATGTGATTGTTAATATTGAAATGAGCACCTGTGCCACCCCATTCTCAAGAGAAAAGAAGTCTTTGTTTTATAATTCTTTACTGAAAATACTACTACTCTCTTTTTTAAAGTGTATATATATTTTAAATGGAAGCCTGTGTGTGTTGCATTCTGTCTTTAAACACACGACAGAACTTGAAGTAATTTGTTTTCTCGAGGAAGAAGTAAAAGCATCTTTTCAGATTATTCAAAATTTTGAGATAGATAACATTTGCTGGGTTTTATCTAGTTTATTTGTTTATTAATTAATTAATTTGTTTGTTTATTTTTAAATCTCACTGGAAGACATGCTTGGAGAAAGGCAGAGGAGGAGAAGGAAGGAAAGAGGGAAGGGGGAAGGGAGGGAGGGAGGGAGAGAGATGTAAGAGAGAAACTGTTTCATGTAGTAAATTAATCAGAGGATAAGCTTAATGAGTGGTTCTCAAACTATGGTGCCTGGGCCAGTATCATTGATCCTCTGAAAGCTTGTTAAACATTTACATTTTTAAAAATATACATGTTTCTATTGGTCTTTAAAGGGAGAGGGAGAGAGAAACATCCATGAGAATCATTGACCACCTGCCTCCTGCACGCCCCCTACTGGGAATCAAGCCTGAAACTGGGGCATGTGCCATGATGGGTAATCAAACCGAGACTTCTTGATTCATAGGTTGATGCTCTACCACTGAGCCACAGCAGCTGGGCTAACAGTGCCTTTATAAATAATTCTCTGGGAAGGTTAAGATATTTCTCATTTAAACTTTGGGGAGAAGAACGCACTGAAGCTCCTTATGGCATCTTCCAACCACCTGACAGCTCCACCTGCTGACCATTACCTGCTAGAACATCATTCGCGCACTCAAGAGTACAGCGAGGGGCCTCCTGCCACCTCATCTCAGGCCAACCCCAGATGTGGTCACTTCTTCTACAGAGAATGGAAGGAAGAGAAACACTGGAGAATCCAGAGCTTTCTGTCTTGGGGCTTATGGCTTAAAGCAGCAGTTCTCAACCTGTGGGTTGCGACCCCTTTGGTGGTTGAATGACCCTTTCACAGGGCTCACCTAAGACCATCCTGCATATCAGATATTTACATTATGCTTCATAACTGTAGCAACATTACAGTAATGAAGTAGCAATGAAAATACTTTTATGGTTGGGTCACAACATGAGGAACTGTATTAAAGGGCCAGAAGGTTGAGTACCACTGGGGGTAGATCTGAGCCAAATGGTAACCCCATCATTGATTGCCTTCTGTTCATGCCCCAAGTGGGGACCGAATCCTCTACCCAGTTTCCAATCTGAACAGTAAAAAACAAAACAACAAAAGTAATTTGGCCTTTGTTTCCTTTACTTCAAATGGAAATATTCTCCCTACTTATAATATATCTCGATACCAGGGAAGGAAGTTGCTTTGGATGCCTGAGTGCCCTTTATTCCCTCTGTAATCTCTCTCAAGTGTGACTTTTTTTGGCCTTTTCCAAGCAATCGAGGTTAAAAAAAAGTATTAGCAGTATCGTTTGCATGGATAGCAGTTAGCCAGACATTTCATTTCTGGTTTATTAATCCTAAGGAGAAAAGCTCTTTTCTTGAGTCCTCTGTACAAAATTTAAAAAATTGAGTATATTTATTTTATTTTTTTTCTTCTGGGACCATATAACAGTTTGAGAGTGTATCTCATAGTTGATTTTTAAAAAAACATCTACATAGATGTATAAATCTAGCTGTTTCTATTATTGTTTACAACATTAGTGCAAGATTTTTAAGGAAAAATTAATTATGACATTTGAAAATACGCATTACCATGTTGGGTATTACCACATTTCTTTTCCATTTGAAGAAATTGTGCTTGGGTGTTCATGGGAGAAATTACCCCTACCCTACCATTATCTGTCAGAAAACAGAGCTGTCTCGACAACTGTTTTCTTTCCCCTCTATATATGTAACTTGTATTTGAGATGTAGGTCTAAGCAATGCTAAGGTGACAGACCTGTCCGAGGAGAAGGACCAATAGCAGAGCATTCTGACTCCTGGAGTTTTACTGTTACATCTTGATTTAATAAAATGCCTGTAGCTGGAAACAGATAAAGATGATAAAGCTTGCGCACGACATTAATCCTAAAAAATGCTACCAGGGCCTGGCTGGCATGGCTCAGTGGTTGAGGGTTGACATATGAACCTGGTCTGGGCTTAGTCCTCAGTGTGGGGCATGCAGGAGGCTGCTGATCAGTGATTCTCTTTCATCATTGATGTTCCTATCTTCTCCCTTGCTCTCTGAAATCAACAAAAATAATATGTATTTTAAAATGCTATCAGGGCAACCAGCATGTTGCAGAGGACCTGTGAATGCTTCTTCATCTAGAATTTCAAGCAGTACATAAAATATTTATACAGCTCCGTGCTGCTTCACCCCTAACAAGCGCATAGGTTCAGGTGTGTACTGTTACTGCTGGCATCACTAACATATGAGCTGCCGAAGAACCTTGAATGGTATTTGGAATGTTAGAAAGTCAGGCGCCTGTCATGGGGTTGGGTTTGTAGTGACTGATAAAGTGGCCCTGGTTCCTAAACATAGATATTTATCTTGTTACCAAAGTGGCACTTAAGAGTAAAGACACATCACAGAGGAGGGAGAAGAAGAGAGTTTTCACATGGAACTTAAAAGAGTGGATGGTATCCAACTGGTGTGGCTCAGTGGTTGAGCATCGACCTATGAACCAGAAAGTCACGGTTCAATTCCCGGTCAGGGCACATGCCTGGGTTGTGGGCTTAATCCCTTGCAGGGGGCGTGCAGGAGGCAGCCAATCGAGATCAGTGATTCTCTGTCATCATTGATGTTTCTGTCTCTCCCTCTCCCTTCCTCTCTGAAATCAATAAAAATATACTTTTAAAAAGATCATTAAGTACAAAGCTTATTTGTAAAATAAAAATCTCTTTATAAATTTACTAACTATGGATGCCTATTTCATTTTACCTGGAAAAGAGGAATGATAGCACCTGCCCAGTGGGCGTTTTGTAAGGATTGTAAGAATGAGGCACCTTAGCCATGTGCCCTGACAGGGAATCAAACCCACAGCCTTTTGGTGCAGGGGACGACGCTCCAATCAACTGAGCCCCCTCCCACCTGGCAGGTTTGATCCCAGGTCGGGCACATGAGGGAAGAAGTCAATCAGTGTTTCTCTCTTCCATCAGTGTTTCTCTCTCTCCCACTCTCTACTTTCCTTTCTCTCTAAAAAAATCAATTTAAAAAGCATTCTTTAGGTGGGATTTTTTTTTAAAAAGGCACCTTAGTAACAATTTCTTGTTTGTTTTAACAGTGATTACTTCCAATCATGACTTTACCCGCATTTTCTTTAAACCCTCAGAATAGACCAGTGAAGTAGTAGTGTTTCCATTTTAGAGATAAAATTTTAAAAATGAGGAACACATATTTGCAACACATAAGGCAAAGTTTGTATATAGTATCCTGATACAAGGCTACCTCTGTGTCCTTGTGGTAAGATGCTTTCTGACTCTGATAGGCTTGAATGGGCTTTGTTCCTTATAGCCAAAGGTTCCCAATGCATCTTCTCTCCATTATTAGGGTACTAAGTTAATAATATCTCTGATAGACAAAATGGTACAACAGATGACGAGCATTCTAACAGAAAAGTAAAGGACATATACAAGAAGTGCAAAAAAGTAAAAAATGTTCAACCTCAGATATGCTAATGAAAATGAACTTTTAAAATGTATAAAATAGGGTAGTTAAAAAAATAATACTACATCGTTTTAGAGGGAGTGCGGAGAAGTGTGCTAGTCCTGTACTGCTAGAGCATAGAGTGGCTGAAACATTGTATGGGGTGAGTTATCAACAATATAAAATCCATGTACTTTCCATACCTCCTTATCCCTAACAAATACTTCATGGTGTGTTCGAGGATATCCATCTCACTATTATCTATCTTATATAATAAATGGGTAATATGCAAATTGACCCTAACAGCAGAACCACTGGGAATGACTGGTCACTATGACGCACACTGACCACCAGGGGGCAGATGCTCAATGCAGGAGCTGCCCCCTGGTGGTCAGTGCATTCCCACAGGGGGAGCTCTGCTCACCCACAAGCCAGGCTGACGGCTGCCAGTATAGCGGTGGTGGTGGGAGCCTCTCCTACCTCCTCAGCAGCGCTAAGGATGTCCAACTGCAGCTTAGGCCTGCTCCCTGCTGGCAAGTGGACATCCCCTGAGGGCTCCTGGGCTGCCATAGGGATGTCTGACTGCCAGCTTAGGCCCAATCCCTCGGCCTAGGAGGGATTGGACTGCGAGAGGGCACAGGCTGGGCTGAGGGATCCCCCCTACCCCCCAGAGTGCACAAATTTTTGTGCACCAGGCCTCTAGTATAGTAAAAAAAATTGCAGCATTTGACATCACTCATCTATCTTTGGGCTAATGTGCCTCTCCACTCTCTTGGTCTTTCTCCTACCTCTGTACCCACCCCTCTGTGCCTCCTTTATCCGTTCTTCCTCTGCCTCCCTTCATCCTTCACTGTCTTCTACTCAGTCCCCTTAGAATTTTATTTAGTCTTGGGGCTTCAGCAGTCTTTTTTGAGTTAAGAGTCTAAGACACAGTCTTTCCCCGCTGTGAGTCATTCCTGGTATTGCTAGGAGTTTGGACATAAAATGTTTGTTTGGAATTGGAACATATCAGCTTTGACACAAAATCTGTGCACATTAGATATACTTAGAGCTTATCTCCTGGCTTCAGGTAGAGGCCCCTGGATTGTGTGTGAAGGTCTACACATGATGGCGGAGTAAGTTTCTTTTTAAAAAAATATATTTTATTGATTTTTTACAGAGAGGAAGGGGGAGAGAGAGAGAGTCAGAAACATCCAATGAGAGACAAACATTGACCAGCTGCCCCCTGCACAACTCCAACCGGGGATGTGCCTGCAACCAAGGTACATGCCCTTCACCAGAATCGAACCTGGAACCTTTCAGCCTGCTGGCCGACGCTCTATCCACTGAGCCAAACCGGTTAGGGCCGGAATAAGTTTCTTATTGGTGCACAGCAGTGTCAATGCATGTAATATCACTGAGCTGTGTACTTTAAAAAATGGTTATGATGTTAAATTTTACATTATATTTTACCACAATACATTTTTTATTTAAAAAAAAGGTGTAATTAATAATAAGAATCTTTCCTTAAGGCATGAATGCTTGCAAATTTCAAAAGCATTTGCAGAGCTTATGCAAAAAATCCTGGATTTGTAAAAATCCTCATGTCCATGCTGAAGTGCAAGACTAACTTAAAATAATCAGAATAGTCCCTTTCAAATTGGACAGCTAGCTCAATAAACACAAGACAATACATAGTACTGTTAGCCCTCTCAGTGTGAGGGTTAAATTGTCTGAAAGGTGGGTGGGCATTGCCAGAACTGGAGCTGGGCCTTGCCAGAACGGATAAGAAAAGCTGTCTGTATCTTGCCGAGGGAATGATAGCTGCAAAGGCAGGGTGTATGCCTTCTTTGGAGCAAAGACTTATCTGATTAGAACAGAGGGTATTTGTTGGAAATTGGATGAAGATAAGATAAAGTAGATCTAGACTAAAGTTTTTGTTTGTTTGTGTGGTGTTTTGTTAGTTTGTTTCATGGAAGAGATTTATTACCACCATGGACAAGGATATAATAGAATGCTAGACTTGGAAATTAGAACAGAGAGCTTCAAAGTTGGGGACAGAGAGAGAGAATAGGTGGTGATCCGCAGAGAGAGAGAACAGGTTAGAGCCTGCTGGTACAAACAGGTAGGGGTGCCAAAGAATTTGGTAATAGCGGTGGATTGGAATGAGAAAGAGGTAGAGAGCGGTAGGACATACAGGCGAAAGCTGTGGTGGGCTGATCTGATGGAGTAAAGGATGATGGAGAGAGATGACTTGGAAACAGTCCCAAGTTAATCCCAAGGGACTGCCACTTACAGAGTGAGTCTTCAGTGGAGCTCCTTTTAAGGGAAAGGCCATGTGTTTCTTATGGAGCGGTCTGACTGAAATGACAAATGTTAGAAGATAGAATTGATGGTATTCGTGAGCTGACTGGTGCATATTGGTAAGTACACGGAGAACAGCAATGGAAATGAAGGTGAAGGGCCATGTGGAGCAGCCTATTTCTTTGACGTGATGGTGAGAGATGTACCCCCAGAGCAAGCGACTGGCTGTTACCTACAGCCAAGGAGACTTGTGTTTGCATGACACGCTAGGTTCTCTTTTCCTTGGCCTGCCCTTTCCCAGCAGGAAAAGCACTTCACTGTACCTGGATTCCTGAACTGCGTAGCTGCCCCTCACCCTTGAGTCCCCTTTCCTGCAGGTCTGCAGCCTAGAAAAGAATCTTTCTCCATCACATTTCCCTCAACCAGATTCTTTTGTCTTTTCAGAATGATTGTCACTGTACTGGACAGACTGCTGAACTACTGAAGTCCATCTGTCTTCTGACCACACAAGGAAGTTGTCCATGGGGTTGAAATATTGATTGCAGTAATTTTTGGCCTTACATAACTGAGGTAAGCTATGCTTTTTCCCGTATACTTGTCATGAAGTTGCTGTGCTTGTCTCTTCTAACTGTGCTTTTTAACCACTTTCCTCTACCTTTTGTGCTCCAGTAATCCTTCACAGCGCTCCTAACCTGCAAATGTAGATATGGGTGCAGAAAAGACATTTATAGGATGAAATATGAGCAAGCTGTTTGACTCTGAAGAATAAAGAGGAAAATGTATTGCTCTTCATATTAAATCAATAAAATATCCCATTTCCATAAACGCAATATGCATGGTGTGCATTATGCTAGAGAAAAATCATAGATTGAAAGGAGTATTATTAAAGTTACTTGCAAAAAAATGGAGATACTTAAATATTAATATATTGCTGGATTTACTCAAGTATAGAAAATCTAGACAATACAGAGAATTTAAAAGAAAAAAAATCTGGTATTCCACAGCCAGATATATAATCAAGGTTAAAATAGTACTGCATTAATTATAATGTCTGTATCACAAATACTTGTAATGATGTGTGTGTGTTGATTTGCTAGATTTTTAAAAAATGAGCATCATCCCATGCTTACTCAGTACCGGGTTCTGTAGCAAGCATTTTACTTACATTAATTTATTAGTTCTCACTACCCTGTGAGGTTGGTACATTTTCATTCCCCATTTAAAACTTGAGGTTCAGACATACTAAATGACTTGCCCATGCTCACACAGCTGGTAAACCCACTCAGAACTTGAAGTAGTCGGGTACCAAAGTCTATAGTAATGGGATTTTTTGCACATTTCCATTTCTTAATAAAACGCATGTTCCTTTTCCACTGTCGCATCATTTTAAATGAGCACACTGTGTTCACTATGGGAATGTGGTGGTTTCTCTACCCCGTCTCCTTTCGTTGGACATTTATTTGTTTTCCTGTACTTCATGTTTAGAAATAATATTGCAGTGCACACCTTTTGTGCACAGCCATAATCCCCCCAGGACAAATTACTGTAAGTGGCATTGCTGAGTGAATGGGAATGTGGGAATGTACTGTTCAGGGTTTGATACACTGTGCTAATTGTCTCCTCAAAATGTTGTGCCAGTTTATAGTCTCACTAGCAGGATGCGGAAGTGCCTGGTGACCCTGAGTCCTCAGCAATATTGGTAGTTAGCCACTTGGACACTCTTGTTTGCCTTTTAAAATGATTGCAGGTGACCTTGTTCAGGTCCGTATTCTTGCCTCTAATACTCTAAAGCAGCGGTTGCCAACCTCTTGGACCTCACGGACCACTTGCTCAAGAGCCGTGGCCCCCTGACTGGTTTCCTTCTCTCACCCTAGAGCACACCTTGTCACAACAGAATTGCAGGACAGAAGGCAAAAACGTGGACTCTAGAGTTAGGTGCCTGGGTTCAAATCCCGGGTGTGCTGCTTTGCCTCCGTTTCCCCGTCAATAAGATGATAGTAAAGAAACCTCTCTGGTAATGGTGCTAGTTGATGTAAAGCACTTTAGACCGGTGCCTGGTTCTTGGTACATGCTCATTCATTGTTAGCTACTACCATTGTCTTCCAGAAGTCCATGCTTGTGTCATTTGAAAACCAAAGGTTGTTTTGAATGAAATACGATCATTACCAAGTAGGTAATTCACTGTAGAAACGTAGTGCTGACCTTGTAGTATTGTGTTAGCACAGTGACCATCCTGAAGGTCACAGATAACCACTCCTTCCTCAGTTGATGCGGAGAGGTCAAGGATAGTGAGGAAACAGAAATAACAGGAATAACTAGAATGGTAAAGTGCCTTATAAACTCACAGAGCACTTTCACAGGCATTATTTTACCTGATCCTCACAACAGAGCTGTGAGGGAGGTGGAGCAGCTATTATTAACCTGGGTTTACAGAGGAGGAAGTTGACTCGGAGGACTTAAGTGACTTGCTCACTTACAGTCACGGATGTGGGTGGTGGCCGAGCGGGGTGTCTGTAAATCTCTTTGCTTCATGACAGAGATGAACTGAGGAGGCCTCGCAGGTGTAGGTACCCAGGCCTGGAGTCGAGTCTTTCCCCTGTGGTGTCCACATAGACTCGCTGGGACTCAGGAATGCCTTGATGATATTCTCCCCCCCCGCCCCCCAATCTGTTCTTCACACAGCAGAGGGATGTCTTTGAAGTGTAATCGCAGCTTGGCACACCCCTGCCTGAGCCCAGCCTGACACTCTCCCTGCCGAGGCCTCAAGGCCAGGCATGATCCGGCTTCGCCTGCTCTCCAGCCGCAACTCTGTTACTCACTCTAGAACACTATGTTCCGGCCCCACTGGCCGCCTTTCAAGTCAGGGAACAGGCCAAGCTCTTTCTTGCCCCCGGGATGCTACTCCTTTGCTTGGAACATGTGCTTGTGCATGTGCATGTGCAGGTGCGTGCTTGCACACATGTGCTCGCACACACATTTCTTAAGGCTGACTCCTCCTTTTCCGGGGAGGCAGTTCCCAGCGAAAGCTCTGGAGCAGGCTGCTTGGGGCCACGTGGCTTCCCCTTTCCCTCGCTCTGTTTCCTTGGGCAGGTTACTGCACCTCTGTCTCAACTGTAACCTAAGAATCGTCGTCATAATAGTACCTGTCTCAGAGTTTGGAGGACCATGTCGTTTAATCCATGCAAAGCTCTTAGAAAACTGCCCTGTGCATAGAAGTCCACACCCATGATAACTGTTAACAAGATCGTCAGCTTAAATCTCATCTCAGTCACAGTGCTGTCCAACATTGGTTATTTCCTCAGTCTTCTCTCGCTCAGAGTCCTGCTATTTTCACCTTTGTGCACGTATCGTTACATAATATTTTTTTCCAGTTCCCCCTTCTAGCCTGGGACTCCACAGGGACAGGGGCTGTGTCTGTGTTTTCTGCACCTAGTTCTCTGCTGCTTGGCATCTAGTGTTTCTGGAATGAATGCATGAAAATCAACATCTCCAACCACAAGATTGCATAGAAATGCTACCTACGTTTTCTTACTGTAGTATGATGGTTTTATTTCACATTATAAAGTATTTCATCTGTATAGAAGTTAGTTTGAAGTGTGATTTGAGATATGAATGAAAACTAATTTTCCCCCAAAATGAGTAGCCAATTGCAATTTTTGAGATTGCTTTTTTAAAAAAAATATGTTTATATATTTTTATTGATTTCAGAGAAGAAGGGAGAAGGAGAGAGAAATAAGAAACATCAATGATGAGAGAGAATCATTGATCCACTGCCTCCTGTTATGGTCTCGACTGGGGATCGAGCCTGGAGGGATGTGCCCTGACGGGGAATCGAACAGTCACCTCCTGGTTCATAGGTCGACACTCAACTACTGAGCCATGGCAGCTGGGCTTTGGTAATATCTTTTAAAGAAGGAGTCAATCTAAATTACAGTCCTTAGGAACGCTGATGTTTCTTTTGTTTGTTTTTTCTCTTCTTGAGTAATTCTTTTGCAAAAAGTAAATACAAAAACTGTTCATCCAGTTAAGTCAAATTTCTCATGAGCATGCTGGCCCCGTACCAGGGAAGATGCTCCTGGGGTCACCTGCCGTGGCCTGGCTTCCAAGAGTTACTAGTGGAGGGACTGGTTCCATTTGCTCGATATCTAATGCTGAAAGCTGCTAGGTATTTTACACAGACTTGTTTTAGATATTCTGACTGTCCTTTAAAAAACCCAATTGAAATCTAGAAACTTCACCATCCTGATGACTATATTACTTTTCCTGAACTGCTTCCTGCACTTAGATGAGGGACAAAAATGTTTTGGCAGACCATGTATTATAGTCTGTGATTTGGAAAAGTTAGTCGCCACTCTTTTCTATGTGTGTGTGTGTGTGTGTGTGTGTGTGTGTGTGTATGTATACACACATAAATACACACACATATATATTTAAAAATATATTGTTGTTGATTTCAGAAAGGGAGAGTGGGAGAGAGAGAGAGAAACATCAGTGATGAGAGAGAATCATTGATTGGCTGCCTCCTGCCTGCCCCCTACTGGGGATTGAGCCTATAATCTGAGCATGTGCCCTTGACTAGGAATCAAACATGGGACCGGACCCTTCAGTCCATAGGCCGACGCTCTAGCCACTGAGAAAAACTGGCTAGGGCTTTTCCATATTTTAACTTTTAAAATTAATGACAGAAATAATACATCCCATTGTCACATATTCAAGCCATAAAAGTTGTACACAGAAAAAAATTGACTCTTGCTTCTCACTTTCTGACCTACTCCCTTAATATAACCACTGCTGAGCTTACTGTGTATATTTTTAGACTTTGTTATGCTTAGTAAATATACAAGCTAGGGCAAAGGTAGGTTTACATGAAACAGTTTGTTGTATTATTATTTATTAATCATATTACTTTCCATTCGAACAACTGTAAACCTACTTTTGCCCCACACTGTATTAGATCTTCACACACACACACACACACACACACTTTTTGGGGAACAATGTCATAAACCCACTTTCTTATACATGTCAGTGTGCCTTAACAACACTTGCAGCCTTTGTTTTCCAGCTGGCAGGAGTCTTAGAGAAGTCACCAATGGATATTTTCCCAGGGCTTCCGACACCAAGTCCTGCTTCGTGTGTTCGAAGCACTGGCTGTAATCTTCCGGAGGGCAGGGGCCGGGCACAGTCAGGAATGCGGTGTCCTCTGATCACGATTCCCTCTCACTGCAGAGGAAGAAAGGAGGACCTACAAGGGGAGCCCAGTGGGGTGGGAAAGGAGAAAATTCTCCTAAGGTCATGAGGGCGTACATGTAGCGAAATGTTTTTTTTCCCTGCATTATATAACAAGTACATAGTTTGATTTCCAGGGAAAGGGGATGGCAGATGAGGTGCTGTCAAGTTACACATTTTTGTCGTAACACCGTCTCTCATCATTCTCTCTTGCCTTTTTGTGGTGGTTGTCACTGGTCCGTGGCAATAGAAGGTAAAGTTTGGGATGGAGTCAGGTGGAGGGCACTGACTCACCGGGCTGTGCCCTTCACACTGGCATGAGGAAACCTGCCGTTGGCTGGCTCAGCTCCTGATCTATGGCCCTGCATTCCAGAGAACTAACTGAGGCTTTCTGTGATGATGGGGGCTCTGGGCTTATTTTGCACTTGTCAGGGTTTCCACCAGGCACGCCTTATTACATTGAGGTGGGGGGAGGTGTGGAGGAGCAAGTTTCATTGCTTAAGGGGACAATTTACGGCAGTGGGCTTACCCCCTAGTTTCAGCTCTTTATGTCTTTCTGCCTCTTCCTAAAGTGGGAAGTCACAAAGCAATTAAATGGTAGTGTAGTTTTCAGGCAGAAGGTGGAGAAGGCTAACCAGGGGAAAGGCTAGCATGATTGACAGAGGCTGGCTGGAGATTTACACTGAGAATAACTCGTTCTTCAAAACTTTCTTCATTTGCTTGGAGGGAATTATGAGGTAAATCATACACCAGGAGGATGGATGATTAAAAACACAGGAGTTATGATTTCTTTTTGACTTTGTAAGTCTCTAAATCCTCCACCTTAGCATAGAGTTCTCATTTCAAGAATTCGATGGAATGATGGGAACCAGCCCTGCCATGGATTAAAGTGAAGCAGAAATACTTTAAAATCTTAAATTGTTAATGAACTTGAGATTATTTATATTTTGTAAAATGTCTTATGATTTAATGCAATAAACTAGAGAATTCATCAGTGACCTCCCCCCCCCTTTAAAATCAGATTTACAAGTGTAGATATTTTTCAGTAGTCAACAACATTGAATGGGATTTCATTTCTTAGGTTCTAGAATTTTTTATATAGCATTAGTATTTTTTAATAATGGCTCTTAAAATTACAAAAAATTGAACATAAACATCTAGAGAGTTAAGATACCCTGTCCCTCTTCTTCCAGCCTGCTTTAACATATAAATTCTTTCCATCTAGCTGCTTTGTATTGATGATGACCTACTTATTCCTATCAAGAGAATTAACAAAGATATGTAAGTTCTACATGTCATCATCTTTTCCTATTATGGAACTAATTTGACTTTAAAAAGCGTTGAAAAGCTGCCTCTTGGTTTGAAGTTGTTTTGTTTGTTCCCTCATAATCACATTGAAATGCGGAAACCAAATAGTGTAAATAAAAATGTGATTGTTGCTATCAGCTGAGAAAAGGATGAACTAAAAGTCCATTTATGTGACCCGGAAAAGAAGTGGCTAGGAGGTCTCTGCTTTTTCTGGTGTGACTTTCTGTTGCTTGGAAAGTCCTCTGAAGGGGAGACTAAATTAGTTGTATGTTTGTTTTTAATTTAAAATTTAAAAAAAAAACACACACAAACAACAAGTAGTCTCTACTGGTTATTTTAAAAAGCAAGTAAGAACTCCACTATCCCTTCAATGTTCCCTGGCATGGTCCCTCTTAAGTCTGATATGTATCCTTCCCATGTATTTTCTTTTTGTTGAGCTTACTGGGGTGACTTATACATGTTTCAGGTGCATAATTCCACAACACATCATCTCTATGCATATAAGTACAAATACAATTTTTTCCTTTGAGTAAAATTATAATATACTTTGTCTACATTTTAACTTATTTATTTCTTACTTCACTATAGATTATGAATATCTTTTTCAGTACATCTAGAATTAACTAATTCCTTTTAAACACTGCAGATTGTACAGATGTACTGTACTTTAAGGTTTTTTAAAAAAGTGAGCATTTAGTGTATTTTCAGCTTCTTTTCTAGTATACATAATGCAACAGTGAACAGTCTTGTCCCTATATCAATGTATACTTATGTATTTCTTTAAGATAGTTTCCTATAAGTAGAATTGATAGGGCCAGACATACGTGCATATTACCTTTAGATGGATAGCAAGCGATCTTGTTTTAACTGCCTTTTTATTATATATGTAGATGCTAGCCACTATTACCTAAGAACATCACAGTGAGTAATTAAATGCTTGGAAAAGGTAGAGAAAGGAAGGGTGTATCTAACTCTTTTTATTGTCATACAGTGTGGTAACACGTATAATTTAAATAGAATATAAATAACAAATTCCTCTCGTGTATGTTTATGAGCTGTGTAAACAAGGTGCTTTTAAACGCATTGTTAGTCTCACTTAACATCTTCAGGTGATGAAGCACCTAGTGGCACATACCCGCCTCTTGGGCTTTTCTCTCTCCTTCCCTTTGTACAACCCACCCCACTACTAACCTGTCTTTCATTGTCTCTCCCCCCGCCCCCCTCCCCCCCACCTTCAATAACGCTGGCAGTCATTTCTTACATAGCTCTGGATTTTATGCCAAAAGATCTTTTGCTGTTGACAGATTCTGTGAATACCCAGTGTTCTTTTCTTTGGCACTATCCGAGACCGGTTGGGAATTCACTAACGTAGTCTAAAGTTAATGACTTTGTTTTGTTCAGGACCAACAGGCTAAACTCCAGAAGGCAGGCTGCACTTAATTTTTGAGACAGTTGCTGTAATGTTCTGGGTATCCGAGTCTCGCGTCTGATGCCTTTCTATGCTTTTCCATGGTTGACTAAGTAAAGCAGAGGAAGACCTTTGTAGTCGCGTGCCCAAAGAAAAGAAAGCCAAATGGAAGTGAGGAACAGGGCAACCACATAGCTGCTTCCCTCTGCCATCAGTTCTTAGCATCTTTTTATTTTGAACTTGGGGGAAAAGCTGCACAGATAGTACAGAATATACATATACCCTTTTTCCAGCTTCTGCCAGTATTAGCATCTTACATACTCGGCATAGTTACCAGAATCTGGAGATTTAAATTAGTATCGTACCTTTAGCTAAACTACAGACCTTATTGGCATTTCATCTGGTTTTCCAGGAATGTCCTCCTTCAGTTCCAGGATCTAATCCATGATCTTCATTGCATTTACTTCTGTCTCCTCAGACGACGACAGTTAGTTCCGCAGCTTCTCGTTGTCCTTCAGAATATTGATACTTTTGGACAGTGCTGGTCAGTTATTTTGTTGAATGACACTGAATTTGGAGTTTTCGGATGTTTTCTTATACTTACTTTGAGGTTATGCATTTTGGGGAAGAATACCACAAAAAAATGATGTGTTCTTCCCCCCCCTCCCCAAGTGGTTCTCTTATTAAATAAAGCAATGCTAACCTTGATCACTTGATTCAGGTAGTTTCTGTGGGATTTCTCCATTATAAAGTGACTGCTATTCCCTTTGTAATTAATAAATATCTTGGGGGAAGATACTTTGAGACTGTGCAAATTAAAATTTTAATTTATAATTAAAAACCTACCTTATAGGTATGGACAGATATCCTATTTCTTCTTAAGCTTTTACCCACTGATTTTAGTATCCATGGGTAGATCTTGCCTGTAATTATTATCACTGTACTATTTACCTAATAGTTACTCTGTCTCCTTTATTTCTATACATTTATATATTTCTTGGAATTCTAATCTTAAGGAAGAGCTGTCCTTTCTTTTACACACACACACACACACACACACACACACGGCAATATGAACTCATGGATAGTTACTTTATTGGATGGTTTCTAATCCAATGCTATCATTATTTTATTTAGTGACTTAAATTGTTCCAGAGTTGGCCGTTGGGAGTTTCTTTAGACTGGCCCCACTATCTTTTGACATGTTCCCATCCTTCCTTATTTTGTGGCACCCCCAAGTATTCAGCCTTATATTTTCCTTGCCCTAGCCCTGGAGTCAATCACTTCCTCAAGAATCCTGGATCTTTTTATTGGAGAATGGTGTATAGAACCGAGTGTCTGTGTGTTAGGTGTGCACATTGCAACTGGGGTGCCAGTGCTTTTAACTTTCACGAATTTTAAAGCAAACTCTCTTCCCTGTGAGCATGAATGTAGCAGGACTGAAAGTTGCTGTTGACACTGCTGGGCGGAAAATCATTTTGTTTAGGCTACTTACTGGTGGGTTGTTAAAATCAGTGCACAGCCCGGCCAGTGTGGCTCAGTGCTTGAGCATTGACCTATAAACCAGCAGGTCACAGTCTGAGTCCCAGTCAGGGTACATACTTGGGTTGTGGGCTCGATCCCCAATAGGGGACATGTAGGAGGCAGCTGACCAATGATTCACTCTCATCATTGCTATTTCTCTTTTTTCCTCTCCCTTCCTCTCTGAAATCAGTAAAAAAATATATTTTTAAAAATCAGTGCACATTGGGAGGCCTGTAGACAAATAGGTATTCTGACTATAAGTGGAATGGGCTAACTTTTTGTGGAAAAGTGCTTTACTATTGAAAGGCCTGTGTTAGCATTCAGATATCCCTAACATTCTTGTATTTTGACTCTCATTTTAGTCCATTCCCTGTTTTAAGGTAATGAGACTAACTTTTGGTCCTTTAATAGTTATGGAAGATAAATGCTACCTGAAGGATACTTACTAGAGTGTTTTGCTCATGTCTAAGTATAGACATAAGATTGCACAGCTAGTAGGTCAGAGGACTGTGTGGATTTTGTTTGAGTTCAGTGCTCATTCCATGTTATATACTATGGCTGGCCTTGTGTCATAAAGATGAGAGTATCTTCATGATTGCCTTTCCTTCAGAATATTTTTAAATTTATAAAATACCTCAGAGTACTTTTAAATGATTTTTAAATGCTAGCTTTTTGGGGTTTAGCTATTGTCAGGCTTTTGGTTTCTAGGTTTCCAATACTAGATATGAGACAGGGTAATTTTGCTCCCATATGGTAAAACCATAACTTCTCTTAAAGCTGAATATGACTTTCCTCTTGGACTTTCTTAATTTCTGTGAGTGGAAACTTCAGGCTTCGGGCTGGTGGCACGTAATATTTAATGGCAGAGAAAATAAAGCAGTAAACACGACAGTAGGTAGACTGTAAACATTAGTCAGTTATAACTCCTTTGACCTTTAGTGAGAATGCTGCTGGCCTTATCCTGTACCCAGTGACATTGTATGGAGTTTGGATTTAGGAAGCCCAACAAAATAATGCAGTGGGGAATGTATCTGGGGTAAAGAGAAAGCCCTAACTTCAACCCCCGTCCACTTATCCTTCTTAAATCTCTAAAGTGTGACTTTCTGTTTATACTGGGCTCATGGTGACATCTTCTTTGGAAGAAGGGATTCTTGGGAAAAGGAGGAGAGTGAATTTTCATATAATTAAAAACCTGCCTTATGGGTCTGGATAAGTGGGGTATAGGTAGGTGTTGGTCTTAAGATGCAAAACAGTTTAAGTGATTTGGGATAATTTGGGACTTAAAGGAGCGATCCAGCCCTCATAGTCTGAAAGCTCCCTTCTTGGGCTAAGTAGAGAAGTGGCCGAGATCATAAACACAGCAATCACAAATAACTTGAACACCGAAAGACACTATCTGGCTATTGGGTTGAAGTATTAAAAATCACAGGCCATTCATGTGAGTGATGCTTAGAATATGAGATGAAAAACTTATTACCAGAGTATTTTGTGTTTACTGTATGTACCTCTGAGATGGATAACAGAACCACTCGCTTATAACTAATCCTTCAGAGAAAGTTCTTGTCACTGAATTATCAAACTATGTTGATAATAAGAAATAGTTATTTCTGGTCTGGATTTTTGTTGGTGGTGGTGGTGCTGGAAAGTTTCTCATTACCACTTTATATCTTAAATCACACCTAAAGAAGTGACTAGAAAATGAAATAGCAGGAAAAAGATTGTTATAATCAAATACGTGCTATTTTGTAGACTCTTAAAAATGGGGGGAATTGACATAAGTAGAATTTACTGGAGCCTGCTTTCCTGAAGTCAGATAGATACATTATGACATGGGATTCTCCTTATATCATTAGAATTTCCTTGTTTCTGAACATTTGGATTCAGTGATCCTGGCGCAGTAAGAAATTCAAATGTTCATGGAAGAAGCATGAATTTGGTCCTCCTTGCTGTGTGCAGATAACCCCCAGTCACACAATGACAGAGGCCCTTTGCTTCTGCCCCCTTTTGGTTCTTATCCTTTCCTTTTTGATTGGTTGGCACTTCGTGCTTGGCCTGACACTCCTACTCACTGAATCCATTGCTCTTAACAAAACCCAGGGGTACGGAAGTCAGCTTTGAGGGTAGGCTTTTTGTATGACTTGGTTTGATGGTTTCAGATAAGGTATGTTTCGAGTAGGTATGGACTAGTGAGTCAAGCTTCTCTGAGTCCATGTTTGAGATTTGGATTTAAAACAATAATGTTACATTAAGGCTCTTAAGAGGATTCCCAGCCATTGGTCATTGGAGACACTTTTTGATGATTTCTGAGGTAGTGAAGCTATTTTGACTATATAGTAAATGCAGGAGAATTTAAGATGAGTGTCATGTGATGCTGTGCATGGACGCTTAAAAATGCTAATTAATGTCAAGCTTATTGATTTGACTCCATATTGCCTTGTTAATGTGCATCCAGAAATTTTTTT
>PVJC01011834.1:0-40850 GCA_004026665.1 Murina feae | reverse complement strand
GAAGAAACAAATGTGCTATATTGTAAAGTTTACACTGAGTGCCCAGATTATTATGACCACCTGATGTTTGTAGGCAAATTAGCTATAATTTTGAGCTGAAGTTGCTAGAGGGCCAAACCATTATAAATAGGGAAGCAGGTTGTTTACAATAGTAGAAGTGATTTTTTTTCTGACGATATGGGTAAACAATGCAATTTAACAGCCTTTGAACGTTGGATATATTTGAACATGAGTGGCCAGATTATTATGACCACCCCATCAGTAGTTCATTGGGCCACCTTTTCCCTTCAATACTGCAGTGATTCTTCTTGGCATTGACTCCACGAGATGTTGAAAAGTGATGCGAGGAATCTGACACCATGCCTGATGAATAGCACTGTCCAGTTCTGTGAGATTTGATGGTTGTGGAACCAGCTGCCTGATGGCTCTTTTAACTTTGTCCCACAAATGCTCAATTGGATTGAAATCTGGTGATTGTGGGGGCCACCTGAGCAAGTTAAAGTCTCCCTCATGTTCTTGAAACCACTCCTGCACAATATGAGCACCGTGGCATGGCGCATTGCCTTGTTGGAAGAAGTCATCTCCATTGGGATGTGCCATCAACATGTTAGGATGAACATGATCAGCAATGATACTTAGGTATGTTGTGCTATTCAGACGTTGTTCCACATGAATTAAAGGGCCCAAATCATGCCAGGAAAACATGTCCCAAACCAAAACACTGCCCACACCAGCTTGAAGGGTTGTACTCATGCATGTGGGGTGCATGCTTTCATGCTGTTTCTGCCAAATTCTCACTCTGCCATCTGCATGATGCACTGGAAACATGATTCATTGGACCACATGCATGACTTTTTCCCAATACTCGACTGTCTAATCCTTATGTTCCTGTGTGAATTGGAGACTTTTTATCTTGGTAACTGCAGACAGCAAAGGTGTTCAAACAGGCCTTCGGCTTCCATATCCCATATGATGCAGTGTACGGCTAATTTGCCTATAAACGTCAGGTGGTCATAATAATCTGGCCACTCAGTGTGTTTGTTGACTTGTCCCTAAGATCTGGACCAGAAAATAGTTAACCTATGAGTAAAGAATGTTAATAGAAATAAGAGTTTTAATTAAAATAGTCTGATTCAGAGCCTAAAAGCATGAAATCTGTCTTGATCACTAGTCTGCATCATTCTTTTTTTCTTTTCTTTTTTAAAAAGCAAGCATTTGCAGCTGGTAAAACCTTTTGTGCACAGATGAATTATATCTGGGAATGGTGCTAGGATACTTTTTCCTCTTCCAAAGGAATACTAACTTGAGTAAAGGAGATTGTAAGGCTCTGAACTGTGTCCTATTCGTAAGAAGGGCAGGCTGGTGGTAGTGTTTTGGCGATGTTAGCAGTGGGACTCCTTCCCTCCAGTGGACCCACGCAGTGTGACTAGCTGGATCCACTCATCTCTGTCCCAGGAGCCCTTTCTCTACTACTGTTACCCCCAGATTTCGTGATCCCCAAAGACCACCAGTGAGCCCCAACTCCAATGCAAAAACATAGAGCCTTTATTCAAGCTAGCTCGAGCTCCGTCCCACACACGCTCACTGACGCAGCAGCAGGGTGGGGAGAGAGAGCGAGTTTCAGGAAAACAAAGGATTTATAGGGGGTCTGGAAGTAGTGGGTGGGGCAATGTGTGATTGGTCGAGGGAAGGGTCAGGGTTTGGTTGCACAGGGGGCATTTTGCAGTTGGCCCAATTTGAACTTGGGTCATTTCCTCTGCATCCCTATTGGCTGGTTTGAAAAGGGGTGGTTGAGCAACTGGAAATTTTGGGAAGTCAGTTTGATTTGACTCTATCACTACACGCACTATAGTCTGTGGGTTGCATTATTTTGTGCTTAATATTTAATGCTCATTAAGCAAACAGTCACTTATTTTAGGTATTCACTCTCTTCTCAACTACGTTGAAACATTTGGCAGTCTTAGAGCAGGTCTTTCTCTTTCTGAACCATCAGCTGTCATATAATTGACAAAACAAGAACTGAAGTAGGAAGGAGTGGACGAAAGGGGCCACATGCTAACCTGACAAGCTCAGGGAAGGCCTGCATGGCAGTCTAGCAAACTCAGAGACCTAAAGTCACCACAAAGGATGGTCTGAAATTAAACCTTAACTAAAAGCAGTTATGGTGGGTAGTCATGTCCTAGGTCGGTATCTTCACTGACAAGGTCAACCTTTACCTTAAAGGAGCCTGTCTGTCTTTTGCATTTATGATAACACACCCTTAAAATGTCTGGGTAACTTGCAACCTCTTTTTCCGGACCCCTTGGGGCACAACCTTATGTGCTGGGTGCCAGGACAGAGACCACAAATTCCTTCACTATCATGATAATTGTTCCTGCACCCACCTAAGTATGTGTCTATCATTTTACTTTTTATCCAATCCCAGGGGTTTCCCCGCTTTGCTTTCTCCTGCCTCTCTAGTCTGTCACCAATGGATTTCATGTAACCCACCTTTCCTTTGATTGCAAGGTATAAATACAGATGTAACCCACCATTCTCTGGAGCATTACCTCAATTCATTGAGGTTCTGCTTCCCACCATATGTCAACAGTTTGACTCAAATAAACTCACAAAAATTCTTCACAGGTTTCAGTGGTTTTTTACATTAACAACAATAAATGATTATTCCCATTGAGGAAAGGAAGATGCATCTGGGCTGAGCTTTGACCTAGGATAGGTCACTAGGTCACCTGCAACAGTGTGACCAGTGGCACAGGGTTGGCTCCCAGTGCCCAAAGTAAGTGTAAGGATGGAAAAAAGGCCTTTCTTTGCCTTTGCTGTGGCCTTCCACAGTTTATGAGAAGCCCCTGGCAGTTAAACCCCAAGATCATCAGCCCTGTCAGGCAGCAAGTTAGACATGAGCGGCTGGGTTGGGGCCTGCTCTAGGGTCCTGAACAGGGTTCGCACCAACACTGCCTTCAGAACGCCTCGGATGGGTGGCCCAGCAGACCACCAGCAGGCAGGTTTGGAGCCAGCCCTTCCTGCTGCAACTTCAGAGGAAAATGATATAAGCTCAATGACAATGTGACCTTACTAATTATAATTACTCCAGGACTCTGAGCTAATTATAATAAAATTTGCATTTAGGTTTTGACTCCGCCCCTGTGGGTTTTTCTGTATAAATTATGGGTGAGAAAAATAGTTTCTAGAAGAAAAATAGTTTCTGTCACTCATCCCTGAATACAAATGAAAGGCTCCACCCAGAAAAACCCTCTTTTAAACCCAGGAGTTTGGGGCATTCCCTCTCTCTCTCTCTCTCTCTCTCTCTCTCTCTCTCTCTCTCCCTCCCTCCAAGGAGCACAGTCACACCATCCTCTTTCCCCTTCCCTTCCACACAGGCTCTTATCTCCCAGTCTTTGCGGTTCCCCTTGAGACTTGCAACCAGGGGGTAAATGGGCAGCTGCAGCTGGTCCCGGGCTCGCCCCTGAGCCTGTCTCCAGGCCCCTTTTCTCCGACCTCCCACTGAGCCAGAGCAGCCAGCCATGGTCACTCTCACTGTATTGCCTCCCCCGCTCCCTCACCGGCCCGCTCCCCATTTGGAATGTATCTTCAATAAACTCCCATTTGCTTTACTTTTCCTTTTGGTGACCTTAAAATCTCTTCTGCAAGGTCCCAGCCAGTAACCCCAACCGGTAACACCGCTCTGGCTCAAAGGGCCCCGCTGATCAAACCGAAGGACGAAGGACGAGATAAACTGCTCTCAAGGCTACATTCTTGCATACCCTCCTCCCTGGGCGGGAAAATTTCCAATCAGTAGAAGGGCTCTACTCCCTCCCTTTCAAACCCAAGCTGCTCCCTTTGACCTCTTTGTAAGTTTTGCTCTAAGAATGTTTTACAGGCTCGGGGAAGACTGATGAGATACCTTCCTAGGACCTCTGCCACCGTCTCCTGGAGAAGTAACAAGGCAACCTCCTGATGTCTGCTCAGTTTCACCTACAACAGCAGCCACGGGGAAACCCCCTCCCTGCCTCGTTCAAGGCTCTGAAGGGGGGGCGGGGGGTTCACTCACAGAGCAGCTTTGTTCTTAGCCTTTGCATTGATTAGCAATGCACTGGCTCTTTCCCTTCACAGCCTCATCATGCCACCCTATCACCCCCCCCACCACCACCCCCAAAAAAATCCTAACAATAAGGGGGGCAGGAATAGGCCCCTCTAGTTGGGCAAGGATTTGCTGGATGAAGCAGAGCACCCAGGAATTTGGAGAGGGAGCCCAGGGCCTCAGAGCAGCTGCCTCCAAGGTCTAGTGCCTGCCACCCACAAAGACCTGCCTAGAGAGAAGTGGGAGTCAAGCCACTGCTAGGCTTCTCTTTGTGGGCACTTAGGGTCTGGCACGTCTGTGGAAGAAAGCTCTGGGAGGCCTAGGTGGCCTGGTGTGAGGGCCAGAACACAGGGACAGAACCAGGGGCCAGGCTAGGAAGGGACTGCGAACTGCCAGAGATCTCCTCCCAGCACTCTGCTTGTTGTTCACATCTGCAAAATGGAACCTCCCCGAGGGCATCTACCTTTAAGTTCTTTCAAGTTTCAAGATTCTTGGAACCTGATTCTGAACGTCCATGAGCAAATTAAGTCCTTTTGTAAAATATAAGTGAAAAGGCAACATATTCAATATACTAGTATGTGATCCTAACTCTTCAGAAGTGACATACATCAATTATTGTACAATAGTTATTTGCTTATTTCTGTCACCATTAGTGCTAGGCCACTTCCGTTTGCCCTCCAGAGCACGCCCCACCTACTCCCTTGCTCTTGCTCCCTGTGCGTTGCATCAGTTGGCTTGCAGACAAGCTTGGCTGATGGGAGGATCACAGAACCGGGATGGAAGCCAGAAGGCTCGTGGGTATCACGGGAGGCGAACTTGTCTCTCCTGCACTCACTGGGAGCCCAGAACCTCACACTGATGTCGGGGCTGGGGTAGGGGCTCTGGTCTCCTGGAGGGATGGTGGCCTCCTGCATTTTCATGGCCAGGGTCGTGACAGCACAGCAAGCTGGGCCACAGGAGCTGCAAACTGAGGGCTCACTGGGCTGCAGCCTGGACAGCCCGACTCTGAGCCCTAAGGACACCTACTACGCAAGGCCACTCTGCCAATTCCAGGAGACATATCAGCTCTAACTAATATGTAGAACAAACAGGGAATCAGCAAAATGCAGAGACAAAGAAACATGTCACATATAAAGAAATGGAAGCAAGTAAACTTTTGGATACAGAGTCAAAAACCATGGTTCTAAAGTTCCTCAAGGATCTCCACGAGACTTTCAAGGATCTTGGTGAGAAAACCAAAGGCATGGAAAAGGCCCAGTCGGGAAGTGAGCGCACACTAACTGAAATAAAGGATAATCTACAGGGATTCAGCAGTAGAGTAGAGGGTTCTGTTCTGAGAATCCAATCAATGATGTAGAATGTGAGGAAGCAAACACCCAAATAGAAGAGCAAAAAAGAAAGAAGAATCCAAAAATATGAAGATAGTGTAAGGAGCTTCACAACATGGGGGTGCCAAAAGGGGATGAGAGAGAGCAAGATATTGAAAACATCTTTGAAGAAATAACGACAGTCCTAGCCAGTTTGGCTCAGTGGGTAGAGTGTTGCCCCTCTGAGGGAGGGAAGGGTTCTGGTTCAGTTCCAGTCAAGGGCATGTACCTTGTCGCAGGCTCGATCCCTGGCCCTGGTAGGGGCATGTGCAGGAGGCAATCAATTGACGTGTCTCTCTCACATCAATGCTTCACTCTTTCTGTCTCTCTCCCTCCCTCTACACTTTCTGAAAATCAATGGAAAAATATCCTTGGGTGAGGATTAACCAAAAAAAAAAAAAAGAAAAAAAAAAGAAAGAATGGCAGAAAAATTTTCCTGCCTGGTGAAAGAAATAGACTTACAAGTCCAGGAAGCACAGAGAGTCCCAAACAAGAAGAATCTAAAGAAGCCCACACCAATACATATCATAATTAAAATGCCAAGGGCTAAAGACAGAGAGAATATTAAAAGCAGGAAGAGAAAAGCAGTTAGTTATCTAAAGGGAGCACCCATACGACTGTCAGCTGATTTCTCAACAGAAAGTTTAAAGGCCAGAAGGGAGTGGTAAGAAATATTCAAAGTAATAAATAGCAAGGACCTACAACCAAGATTACTCTACACAGCAAAGCTATCATTTAGAATTAAAGGTCGGATAAAGAGCTTCATAGACAAAAAGAAACTGAAGGACTTCATCACCATGAAACCAGTATTACATGAAATATTGAAGAGTATTCTAGAAGAAGAAGAAGAAGAAGAAGAAGAAGAAGAAGAAGAAGAAGAAGAAGAAATAAAAAAATCTATATATCTATATACTAGAGGCCCGAGGGGGGGGATTCCCTCAGCCCAACCTGTGCCCTCTCACAGTCTGGGACCCCTCGGGGGATGTCGACCTGCTGGCATGCCTGGCCAGCCTGGGTGAGGAGCTGAGGGCCGTTATTAGGACTGCCCATAGTCCCTTCAGGGTTCGGGTCCCTACTAGAGTGCCTGGCAAGCCTGGGTGAGGGGCCATTTCAGGCTGCCCACAGCCCCTTCAGGGTTTGGGTCCCTACTGGGGTGCATGGCTGGAAGCAGGTACCTGGGATTTATTCAACTTCTATAATTGAAACTTTGTTGCCTTGGTCCCCAGCTCGAAGCCTGAGTTGCTCCTGGCAACCCAAGGTCCCAGCCCGGCAGGTATCTGGGGTTTGTTTATCTTCTATAATTGAAACTTTGTAGCCTTGAGTAGAGCTCAGGGCCTGCAGCACCCTGGCTTCCTCAATTGCCCGGGGCAACTCCAGCTCTATGGCTGCCACCATCTTAGTTGAGTTAATTTGCATATTTGCTCCTGATTGGTTGGTGGGCGTGGTTTGTGGGCATGACTTGTGTGTATAATGGAGTGAGGGTCAATTTGCATATCACTCTTTTATTAGATTAGATATAAAAGCCTAAGCGACCGAACGACCAGTCGACTGGTTGCTATGATGCACACTGACCACCAGGGGGCAGATGCTCAATGAAGGAGCTGCCCCCTGGTGTTCAGTGTGCTCCCATAGCCAACTTCCCACCACTGGCCAACCTCCTGTGGTCCCTCCCCACAGCAGGCCCGATGGCCCCAATTGGGACTGGGTGAGATGGCCCTGATCACTGGCCAAGCCAAGGAACCCCACCCATGCATGCATTCATGCACTGGGCCTCTAGTATGAACAATAAAATGGCAATAACTACATACATATCAACAATTGAATCTAAAAGTCAAAATAAAGAAACAAAAAAATCTAATGACCAAAATAAACAGGTGAATAAAATAGAATCATAGACATGGAAGCATGGAACAGACAGATGACTCTCAGAGGGAAGGGAATCAGGGGAGAGGGTGGGAAGAGATTAACCAAAGATCTTACCTATGAACACAGACAGTAGGAGGGTGAAGGCCTGGGGTGGATTGGGAACCTGGTGGAGGGGGACAATGGGGGAAAGGGGAAACATCTACAATACTCTCAACAATAAAGATTTTTTAAAATGTTGGCAAAGATGTGGAAGAACTGGAACCTTGTGCATTGCTGGGTGGAAATACAGAACGGTACAACCACTATAGAAAACAGTTTGGCAATTCATCAAAAAGTTAAGCTTAGTCTTTGAGGAAGACGTGGTTGCTGCAGTGCAGCTCTGTCCCGACCGCTCCTGACTCACCGCTGTTCAACAAGTCAATCAGGAAACCACCCGCTCCTGCCAGAGACCAAGTCCAGGTCCAGCCATCTGGTCAACCCCCTCTCTCACAGACCATGGCTGTTACAGGTACTGGGAAGACACCCGTAGAGCCAGAGGTGGCAACTCACCGCGTTCGAATCACATTAACCAGTCTCAGTCCCTAGAGAAAGTGTGTGCTGACTTGATCAGATACACAAAGGAAAAGAATCTCAGAGTTAGTCCTGGCTTAGAGCCTCTTCGGAGATTTTAGTGAAGATAGAAGTGCAGACTGCAGTCATCTGAAGGCTCACAAGGAAAGGGACCATTTCCAAGGTCACTCCCGTGGCTGCTGGAAGGCCTCACTTCCTGTGGCTGTTGCATGGAGACCCTGCTCCTCGCTGGGGCACCTTCTTAGGTTTCTGAATGTCTTCACAATATGGCAGCTAACCACACAAACTGAGAAAGAGCCAGAGGTGGAAGGCACACTGTTGATAGCCTCCTCCCAGAAGTGACATACCATTAGTTCTGCCCATTCTTTTCACCATATTGCGCTAACTCTGGCACGATGGAGGAGGGGAAGGAGGGTGAGAACATCAGTCCCAGGAGTCTCAGGGGCCATCTTGGAGGCTGACTGCCACGCACAGTCCTTGAAAATATATAGAAAGTATTTTCATAGTCTTGATAGCTGCGCATGTCAGTAAGCCCAGGAGGCATAGAGGAAACTGGCTGTTTTGTCCCGAAGAAGATACGGCTTCTGGGTTTCTTTCTTGGCAGTAGTTTCTCCCGCGCTGCACATAGTGCGGTGGGTCTGACAGCCTGTGTGTGCCAGCCACTGCGCAGCAGCCACAACACTCATCTTTAGCCAAGGGCTCCTCTAGTTCTGGTAGAAGTAGGAGTGACAGAGCTTCCTGGGAGGTTGGGACGGCCTCTCTGAGGAGGGCCAGAGATCTGGCGAGGTCAGCAGGGTTGGGTGAGTCCCTCTCAGAGGCTCCTGTGACCATCTGGCTGGCACCTGAACTGCTCAGGACCCTTTCCACCGTGTTTGAGGCCTTATTGCGCTCCCGGAACAGAAAGATGCACTCAACCTCTTCAAAAGACATCTCTGCTGCTCCAAATTTCAGGTCAAAATTTTCAATACCCTGAGAGTTTGTGCCTCTTCCACCATGCAAGTCATTCATTCCCCGGGGGTAACAGTCCCAGCCTCCTGGGAGTCCTGGGAGATGGCAGGAAAGGGCAGCAGGGAACAGGTGACCTCAGGGTGTCCACCAGGCATGTACTAGTGCACCTGAATTACAGATGAGTTACTGAGGAGTTTTCAGTTCCACTCCATTAGACGCTAGATTACCTTTCTTTTTTTTTCTGGAAAAACACACACAACTTTATTGTCTCCATTTGGTCCATGGCATGGGAGAGGGCTCCCAGATGGTTAAAAGGCTGCCTAGTGGATGCAGGAATAGGCTCGGGCAGGAGACAGACACCAGGGGACACAGTAGGGCCCCTCCAAGGCCTCTAGGCTCCTAGCCGTACTTGAGGGTGATCCTTTCCAAGAGATACTCACCCAGCCCAGCCTGGGGCCAGCAATATGCTGAGGTTAGTCAGGTGGTCACCCACTTTCTTGATGAGTCTCACCTCCTCAACCAGGTGTGGCCCTCCAGGAAGACACAGAGATGGGGGTCTGTGCAGACAGAACCAGAGCTGCGGGTTCAAAAGGACATGGTTGAGGATCAAACGGAGCTGCCCTGTGGGTGTCCCAGGTGGTGTAACTGGCTGAGGGATAACAATATGAACTGAAACCAGACTGCGCTCACCTCACCTGTGTGAACGTAAAAACATTCAAAGCTATGAAGAATGTTTGTATTTATTTGAGCCACACTGTTGACAGTTGCTGGGAAGCAGCGTCTCGATGGACTGGAATAATGCTGTGGAGAACGTTTTATACCTTACGTCAAAGGAAGAGATGTAAGTGGGTGACATGAAATCCGTCGGTGGGAGGTTAGGAGGCAGAGAAAGCAAAGGGGGGGGGGGCCTCTGGGGTTGGAGAAAAAGTAAAATGACGGACACATACTGAGGTGGGTGCAGGATAGTTAACAGTCCACTATTAACATCCATATAGTAAAGAGTTAATATGCTAATTAGAGCGGACGGCAGAATGACCTTCCGGGAATGAGGGGGGGGTGGGACACAGAGCCGCAGGCCTCGAGGCAGCTGGGGCTGCGAGGCAGCTGGGGCTGCGAGGCAGCTGGGGCTGCGAGGCAGCTGAGGAAGCTAAGGCATCTGAGGAAGCTAGGGCTGTGAGGGCCGAGCCCCTTGCACAGATTTCATGCATCAGGCCTCTAGTGATAGTATTAACAATGAAGGAATTTATAGTCTCTATCTTGGTGCCCAGGTGCATTTGGCTGTGCTGGCAAGGGGTGAGGAGTTGGGGGGGAGGGGGGAGTTACAAGTTACTCTGACATTTCATAGGTATCTTATCTTACATGCAAAAAGACAATAGGCTCAGTTAAGGTAAAAATTGACCTTGCCAGGGAAGCTACTGGCCTAGGACATGACTACCCACCATCACTGCTTTCAGTTTTGATTTCAGACCATCTTTGTGGTTACTTTAGGTCTTTAAATTTGCAAGACCGCCATGCAGGCCTTCCCTGAGCTCATTTGGTCAGCATGTGGCCTTTTTTCCCCATCCACATCTGTATGGATTCATTTATTCCTCACAACCTGGCCTGGTAGGTACAATTATTATTCTCCATTTTATAGATAAACTGAGGACAATGGAGTGAAGTAACCTGCCTGCAACCTCACAATAGGTAGCCACAAAGCTGGGATGTGAATCAGGCTGCGTAAGCTAGAGATGTGCATGTGCAAATAGGAGGGAGGACAGAAGGGGCTGTGTCTGTGCTGACTTCTGGGAGTTCTGGTAGGTTGGGAAGGGAGAAAAGTCCGCAGGGCTGGAAGAGAACTGAGCCTCGGGCAGAGGTAGCTTCTTGGAGCCACGTCTCTGTGCCCGCAGACCCCAAAGGCACTGGGCGGGGCTCTGCTGCTCTACCCGTTCTGACCTTGCTGTGAAGCGCCTGCAGGAGGCGGCCGCCACCAGCAGGGGGCAGGGCGAAGGAGCTCGGTGAGAGCCTCAGGGCCGCTGCCCGCCGCTGGGGACGCTGCGGCTCGGCACAAAGGGACAGCGCTTTCGGGCCGCGCGGAGTGAGGGCGCCCCGCGAGCCGTCCGCGCTGGGCTTTAGCGTGGAAAGAGGCACAAGGAACAGTTGCCACCTTCCGGGAGCCCACGGCGGGGCAAGTGGACACACGGGTAACTAATTAATGGCTCCAATAACAGGCGTAATTAATTCTTTCAACAACTGGCCCCAACCGAGGGACACGGGGAGGAGGAGGCCTGTGAGCCTCGATGTCCGCTCCCTCGACTAGCCGTTGCGCGGCGCGGCGGGCGGAGGAGGGTGCGGAGGCCCGGGAGGGCGCCGGGGAGCCGGAGCGGGGTGGCCGGCGGGCCCCGGGGACCGCGCGCCTCTGCCCTCGGGGAACAGTGCGTCTCCGGGGCCTGGGCATCCCGGCGGCCGAGCCTCGCGGCGGGAATGGGCCGGCGCCGCTGCTGACCCTGCCGGCGCGGCTCACCCCTGCGCCTGCCCAGCAGACCGGGCGGGTCCTGTACGAGCGTCTGTGCCGACAGCGCTCGTGCCCGCGTGCTGCTTCCGCCCGAGCGGACCATGTGAACCGACGTTTCAAAGGCAGAACGAGGCTCTGCAGCTGTTCTCTCCCGAAGGTGACCCGTCCCGGCGTGGGAACCGCTCCTGCCCCCGAGCCGAGACCCACCTCGTGGGCCACAGCACGGGGGGTGGGAGGGTGGCGGCTGCGCCTCCGCGGGCCTCCCTGGGCGTCGGGAAGGGGCGCTGCTCGTGCCCAACCGGCGGGAGCTGCGGGGCCAGGGACGGGGCTGCGGCCGGACGGCGTCGTTCGGAGCCGGGACTCCCGCGCCTACTTTTGTCCGGGACGCTGGAGAGGAGCGAGGGGCGCTTGGGGCATGGCCCTTCTGCCCCCACCCCCGGGGCCCAGGCTACCTTTGGAGACGGTCCCCCCACTGACCACAGCGCGCCCAGCCTCTCGGATGGTGCTTTGGGTCACACCCCCCACAACACAACAACAGAGAGGGGAGGGGTGCCCGAGGGGCGGCAGGGAGGAAGGGGGTGACTCCGCAGGTCCTCGCGCCCCTCTCCTTCGCCCTGTTTGCCCCAACAGTTACTTTTTAAAGGGCGGATTACGGCGCCTTCAGCAATAACTCAGCAAACGCGCTGGGCTCAGGCTTTGAGGTGCCGCACACTGTAGTCCCATTGTCTGTCACTTCGTTCTCAAGTCTGCGGGGAGCTGTGGGCTGGGGCCCCGGTGAAAGGTGCTTCCTTCGCACTTGGAGGCTGCCCTGGAGGAGGGGCGGTGGGGTTCCCCTAACACACACTGTCTGCGACTGGGTGTCCCAAGCAGAAGCCTGGGGACCTGGGGACTTGCCCTGCCTGCCCTTCGGAGAGCCTCCCACCTCGGAGCTCCCCTTTTTGAATTTGAGAAGTGAATGCAGGCCAGTGAGCTATGCCTGGTCTTTCCCTCAGAGTTTACTGTTGGTGTTGTCAGTACCCTGGTTGTGTATTACCCTATATAATAAAAGGATAATATGCAAATTGATCCTAACAGCAGAACCACTGGGAATGATTGGTCACTATGACACACACTGATCACCAGGGGGCAGATGCTCAATGCAGGAGCTCCCCCTGGTAGTCAATGCGCTCCCACAGGGGGAGCTCTGCTCAGCCACAAGCCAGGCTGATGGCTGCCAGTACAGTGGTGGTGGTGGGAGCCTCTCCCGCCTCCTCAGCAGCACTAAGGATGTCCGACTGCAGCTTAGGCCTGCTCCCCACTGGCGAGTGGACATCCCCGAGGGCTTCCGGGCTGCCAGAGGGATGTCTGACTGCCAGCTTAGGCCCAATCCCCCTAGGGAGCAGGCCTAAGTCAGCAGGTGGACATCCCCCGAGGGTTCCCAGACTGTGAGAGGGCACAGGCCGGGCTGAGGGACCACCCCCCCCCACCACCCCAAGTGCACAAATTTTTGTGCATCGGGCCTCAAGTCTTTAATACATAAAGAGCTCATGTAAATCAAAGAAAACATGAATACCCCAATTGAAAAGTGGGCAAAAGACATGAAAAATACAATTCAGCCCTAACCGGTTTGGCTCAGTGGATAAAGCGTTGGCCTGAAGAATCAAAGGTCCCGGGTTCGATTCCAGTCAAAGGCATGTACCTTGGTTGCAGGCACATCCCCAGTGGGGAGTGTGCAGGAGGCAGCTGATCAATGTTTCTAACTCTCTGTCCCTCTCTCTTTCTCTCTGTGAAAAATCAATAAAATATATTTTTTTAAAAAAAGAAAGAAAGAAAAATACAATTCAGAAAATGTCAGGAAATGCCGAGGGTTAGTGAGGCATAGCTGGCCCTCACTTTCTATGACTACACATATAGTTTTAAACAATCCTTTCAATTGGCAATAGTTTCAAAATATTGAATATATATACTCTTTGATCAGGCAATTCCACTTCTTAAAGTTTATCCTGTGGAAGCATCTGCCAACTGAACAGAAACAGATGTACAAGGATTTTTCTTATAGCATTATTTACTACTAGAGGCTTGGTGCACAAAAATTTGTGCACTCCGGGGGGTCCCTCAGCCCGGCCTGTGCCCTCTCACAGTCTGGGACCCCTCAGGGGATGTCCATCTGCTGGCATGCCTGGCCAGCCTGGGTGAGGGGCTGGTGGCTGTTTGCAGGCTTGCCAAGCCCTCCAGTGGGGACTCTCACACCATGGTGGTGTGGCCAGCCTGGGTGAGGAGCTGAAGGTCGTTTTTAGGATGCCCACAGTCCCTTCAGGGTTCGGGTCCCTACTGGGATGCCTGGCTGGAAGCAGGTATCTGGGATTTATTTAACTTCTATAATTGAAACTTTGTTGCCTTGGTCCCTGCTCGAAGCCTGGGTTGCCCCTGGCAACTCAAGGTCCCAGCCCAGCAGGTATCTGGGGTTTGTTTATCTTCTATAATTGAAACTTTGTAGCCTTGAGTAGAGCTCAGGACCCACAGGGCCCTGGCATCTTTCATTGCCCGGGGCAACTCCAACTCTGTGGCTGCCACCATCTTAGTTGAGTTAATTTGCATATTTGCTCCTGATTGGTTGGTGGGTGTAGCTTGTGAGTATAATGGAGTGAGGGTTAATTTGCATATTACTCTTTTATTAGATTAGACTAGAAGTTCATGAAGTGCATGAACTTAATGGGGAGGGGGGGGTCCCTCAACCCAGCCTGCATGCTCTCACAGTCTGGGAGCCCTCAGTGGATGTTCTACTGAGGGCCACAGTCTGGCAGCAAAGGCTCAGAGCAGGCACCGTGTGTGTGTGTGTGTGTGTGTGTGTGTGTGTGTGTGTGTGTGCGTGTGTGCGCGCACGCGTGCGCGCACCCCCACAGGGGCCTGCCCCCAGCCACATTGGAGCCTCAGACCAGGTGCCCCAAGTGTGTATGTATGTGTGAGTGTGTGTGTGTATGTGTGTGTGTCTGCTGGGGGCCTGCCCGTAGCCACACCGTGGAGGCTTGGAGCAGATGCCCCTGTGTTGATCTCTCAGGCTCCTGGCCTCCCCTGTGTGTTGTTCTCTCCCTTGAGCTGTGGCCAGGGCTGGGTGCTGCCTGTGGACTGCTCTTTCCTGCTCCAGATCGCCACAATGACCTGCAAACAGGCCCTGCTGGGGGCTGCCTGCGGGCTGCGCTTTCCTACTTGTGATTGCAGTGGTGATCCGGAAGCAGGCCCTGCTGGGGCTGCCTGCCGGGCCGCGCTTTCCTGCTCCCGGATCTCCACAGCGAATGACCTAGATTATATGTGGCTGCAACCAAGGTGCATGCCCTTGACCAGAATTGAACCTGGGACCCTTCAGTCCGCAGTCCAACGCTCTAGCCACTGAGCCAAACCGGTTAGGACTACAGCATGATTTTTGCTGTGACTCTGGCTGCATAGCTTTCCTCGGAGCTGCCTATTTTCCAGGCCTGGTTCTCCTAGTCTCCTCATATTTATTCAAGAACATCATCTCTTTTGCTGAAATGTATATTCAAGTCTTCTGCCATCTTTTTAAATTTAATTTTTTATTGATTTGAGAGAGAGAGAGAAGGGAGGGAGGGAAAGAGAAAAGTCGATTTGTTCACTTATTTATGCATTCATTGGTTCATTTTTGTCTGTGCCCTGCCCAGAATCAAACCCAAAACTTTGGTGTATTGTTGGGAACCATAAAAGAGATTGATTTATACAAAGCTAACTTAAAAAGTTTTAGTAAAACCTTCTAGTCACCAGACCTGTGGCCTACAGCCAAAGATAGACATCTTCTGCCCTGAAGTAATGACTGCCATTCTGGGGTCTGCTCTAACCCGATAGACATCTCCTGCCCTGAAGTAACGACTGCCATTCCAGAGTCTGCAGATAGGCTAATTCCCATGGACCTCCTTACCCACCCCCATCTCCTAAAGTATATATTGACCTGCTGAACAAATAAAATTTTGAGGTTTGATCAGAACCCTGTCTTGCCTCCATTTCTTCGCGTCTCCTATCCTTTCATTCCCTTGCAGGAACCGTTGCGGAAGTCCCCACGTTGCATGTCCCGCGGGTCGGGACAGTGTATCAGAACAATGCTCTGATCAACTGAACTACCTGGCCTGGGCTGCCCATTTTTAAATTAGATTGTTTTACTGTTAATTTGTAAGAATTCTTTATATATTTAGGATATAATTGGTTCTTTATCAGACATGTAATTTGCAATTATCTTTTGTCATTCTGTGAGTGTCTTTTCACATTCTTAATGGTGTCCTTTGAATCCCCAAACTCTTTAATTTTGATGATGTCCAGTTTTCATTATTCCCCCTGTTTTCATGTGCATTTGGTGCCATAGCTAGTGAAGGTCATGAAGGTTTCGTCCTGTGTTTTCTTCTAAGGTTGTGTGGTTTTTGCTCTTACAGTTAGGTTTGCCATTCATTTCGAGTTAATTTTTCCATATGATGTGAGGTGGAGAGTTGACATCATTTTTCTACATGTGGATACTCAGTTGTCCTAACATCATTGTTGAAAACACTTTCTCTCCCATTGAATTGTCTTGGTATCTTGCTGAAATCAATTGGCCATAAATGTAAGGGTTTATTCTTGGATCCTAAATTCTACTTTCACAGTTACTAGTTATCAGCAACAGAAAACAACTGTGACAGATTTAAGAAAAATGGAATAAGGGAAAAGCCCAGTGAAATATGAACAAAAACCACACCAAAGGAGATACAAGAGTGGCCAGTGCACACAGGAAAAGATGACCCCTGTCATCATTAGGGACATGCAAATCAGCACTATGGCAAGATGCCACCACACACCTGCTAGGTCAACTAAATTAAAAAGACTGACAATTGTTTATGATTATAGAGGTAAACCAGAACTCATATATTTCTGGTATTAGTGTTGATGGTTAAAACCAATCAGAAAAACAGTTTGGCAGTGTTTTGTTTTGTGTGTGTGTGTGTATGTGCGTGTGTTTAAAATGTGTTCTTATTGATTTTAGAGAAAGGAAGGGAGAGAAAGAGAGAGAGAGACAGAGAGAGAAAAACATCAATTGGCATGTGGTCTGACTAGGAATCAAACCAGTGACCTCCTGGTATATGGGACGATGCTCAACCAACTGAGCCACACTGGCTGGGAGTTTGGCAGTTTAAAAAAAATTAAATTAAACATAGTCTTGCCATAAAATTCAGCAATTACACTTCCAACAGAAATAATATGTACTTACACAAGGACTTGTAGGTGAATATCCATAATAGCTTTGTTTATAAGAGTCAAAATATGGAAACAATATGTATGTCCATCAACAGGAAAATGGATAAACAAATGGTTGTATATTCATAAGTAGTGTACTCTACAGAAAGCAATCTAGGCATCTGGACTGCATCTAGCCAATCAGAGCGGCTGTATGCATATTAACCCAGTCAAGATGGCGGCTGGCAGCCACAGAGCTAGAGCAAACAGGAGGCTTCCGTTGAGGAAACACCCTGCGTAGGCTGGCTGGGCCTCTTCTCAAGGCAACAGTGTTTCAATTATAGAAGCCACGGAGCTGAAGCAAACAGGAGGCTTCACTGCCTGCCTAGGCCTCTGCTCAAGGCAACAAAGTTTCAATTGTAGAAAATCAATAAACCCCAGAAACCTGATTCCAGCCAGCCTCACTGGGAAGTTGGGTCAATGGGAGCTGTGGGCAGCCTGAAAACAGCCCTCAGCCCCTCACTCAGGCTGGCTACACTCCCATGGGGTGAGGGTCTGCACTGGGGGGCTTGGCCAGCCTGCAAACAGCCATCAGCCCCTCACCCAGGCTGGCCAGGCATGCCAGCAGGTGGACATCCCCAGAGGGGTCCCAGACTGTGAGAGGGCACAAGCTGGGCTAACGTACCCCCCCTGAGTGCACAAATTTTTGTGCACCGGGCCCCTAGTAATAATAATAATAATAATAATAATAATAATAATAGTGTGTGGGAGGAACAAACTTTCCTTTACCCTCAAGGTTCACTGGCTATCTAATAATCAAATGGACATGAAATAGATTAGCAAGAAAAAATAATCACATTCAATACATACATATATACCTCACATACATGAGAGGTTCAGAGACAGAAAGGAAGACTGAGGCACGCGGAAATCCTGAGCTGGGGGTGAGGAAAGCACCTTGGGGCTTCACAGGTCAGTGCAGGAGGGTAAGAAGAGCAGATGCTTCATGAAGAAAAGCTGGCCCTGCTGCGGAGGTGGGTCCGAAGGTTGTTGCTCATCATCTCTTACGGGCAAGGCCCTAATTCAGTGCTAGGTAATGACAGTGAGGGCCTAGAGATGCTCTTGAGACACTGATCTTTAGTTACATAATAATAGGAAGTTACGTGAACAAAGGCCAGAAACATACTCCTCCCCAAAAGTTGCTCCTAGGGTGTGGCATTCTACGTGATTTTAAAAAGCATGATGCACGTGCTTTTGTTGTGTTTCCAATAACAAAAGAGAAGGACAAAGTGAGCCAGACACTTCATTGAGGTTGCCTGATGATGAGTGACAAGCAAATGTCAGTTCTCATTTTGTTTTTCTTTTTTTGTTAATCCTTTGATTTTAGAGAGACTGGAAGGGAGGAAGAGGAGGGGAGAGAAAGAGAAAGAGAGAGATGAGGGAGAGAGGGAGAGGGAGAGGGAGAGGGAGAGGGAGAGAGAGAGAGAGAGAGAGAGAGAGAGAGAGAGAGAGAGAGAGAAATTGGCTGCCTCTGAAAGCTTCCTGACCCAGGCTGGGAATTGAACCTGCAACTTAGGTACATGCCCTTATCTAGGAATTGTATCCATGACCCTTTGGTGTGAGGGCCAGTGTTTTAACCACTGAGCCACACAAGCCAGGGCTGTTCTCATTTTTTAAATTGATATATAATTTCATTTAACATGGTACAACATATTGATTTGATACATTTATATTGCAATATGATTGCCACTGTAGCATTTGCTAACATGTCACATAATTACCGTTTCTTCTAGTGAGGGAAACAATTAAGATCTAGTCTCTTAACAAGTTTAATGTTTGTAATACAGTTGTCATAAGCACTGTACTGAATTTAGATTCCCAGGACAATTTATCTGCTAGTTGCAAATATGTACTCTTTTTTAAAAAAATGTTTATATTGATTTCAGAGAGAGAAGGGAGAGGGAGAGAGAAATAAAAATATCACCGATCAGCTGTCTCCTGCACACCCCCTACTGGGAGTCAAGCCTGCAACCTGGGCATGTGCCCTGACTAGGAATCAAACTGTGACCTCCTGGTTCATAGGCCAACACTCAGCCACTGAGCCACACTGGTGGGCCATAAGTATGTACTCTTAAGTCATTTCCCTTTGGTTCCCCCACCCTCCATGCCTGGTAACACTCTCTGTGCTGGTGGACACTACCTTGTTTCCATATCTTGGCTATTGTGAATAAAGCTGCGGTAAACAGGGGAGTGCAGAGATCTCTTCTATATCAATTGTCATTTCTGTCAAGCAGCATCTCTTACTATCATTTTGAAATTTATTCTGAATCCTCTGCTGGCACTTTTTGCCTGGTCTTATCCTCAGATGAGTTCTGAAAAGGGTGTGATTAAAAACATGGTGCTCACAGCCTAGGAGGCCTAGCAAATCTGTCGCAGTTAGATGAAAACCATCACTAAGGTTCATAACCTTTGTTGGGTAGGAATATCGGCGCCCCTCCCCCCCACACACACACACATTTTCCCATGTATTACACAACCTCCAGATGCTGCTATAGGCTGTGACATGCCACCCACCAGGCACTGTCGGCCTTTCCTCCTTCTGGGGGGAATGGGAACACTCATTTAAATGTCTGTGTTAGGGGGTACTTGTATGTATTTTATTTATGTAATTAATTTAATTTATTTATTTTGGTTAATCCTTGCCTGAGGATATTTTTTCCATTGATTTTTAAAAAATTATCTTTATTGCTGAAATTATTCCAGATGCCCCTCCTTTTCCCCCTCGCCATTGATTTTTTTAGAAAGAGTGAAAGGAAAGGAGGGAGTAGGGGGGAGAGTGAAACATGAATGTGAGACGCATTAATTGGTTGTCTCCCTCATGAGGCTGGGATCAAACACGCAACCCAGGTCCTTACCCTTGATGGGGAGTCAAGCCCCAGACCCTTTGGGGTGTGGACGGACACTCTAACCACTGAGCACATCGGCCAGGGCTTGTGTGCATTTTTTATAGCACATAAAGCCGGGTGAGCTGGACACACCACCTTTTCTACATCTTAAGCAGGGCGTTGAAATAAGGTCTATGGAGCGCCTTCTCTGGGGCAGGCAGTTTTCATCCATTTTTCTATTCAATCTCTGTACTGAGTGTCTTCTGTTTCCCGTTCCATGTTCCATATCCGCTTTCCACCCCCCTCCTCCCATTGTGTGCCCCAAGAGACAGCCGAGATAGCATCAGCCAGCTCTCCCCGGCTTCCCCTGGGGCTTGGGCAATGAGGAGCACCGCAGGAGACGGCCCAGGAGGAGGGAGCACCTGCGGGGCCGGCTCCCGGTTCCCGCAGAATCTCCGCGGCCCCGCCTCCTGTGGGCCCCGCGCACAGCCTCTCTCTGTCTCCAGCTCCAGGTTTTGTCCTGCTGGCCCCGGGGAGGTGTCACCTGTTTTCTGCCAAGACCCTGACCTGTATCATCCCTAAAGAGATAAGGAATAACCCACCCAAATTTAAGGGTTAGTAAGTGGCGTAACTGGGCTGGGAAAACCAGTCTGTTTGCATCCTTTGCCAAGTCCGACTGCACTGCCAGGAAGGAGGCTGCCAGAGATGAGGCTCCATGTGCGCTCACTGCCTCCCCCCTCCTCCGCTGTCACTGCGTTTGTCCCACAGGCCTTGCTCGCAGCGCCCAGAGCATTCTTCAGTGGTTCCTGGGACGGCTTTTAACACATGTCCAAATATTCTTGGAGATTCTTCCCATCAGGAGTGGAGTCTAATTCTCCTTCCCTCGGATATGGGCCATTTGTCTCTAGCAATAACATGCCGAGGAAGTGATGTGGCCTTGCTTCCAAGGCGAGGGCCTAAGGGTAGACCAGCCTGTGCCTGCCTCTCTCCTCCTGGATGCTTATTCCTGAAATCCCGCTGCTGCTGGGCCAGACGCCTGGGCCCTGGAAAAGCCACACACGGGAGCTGCAGCTGGAACCCCCTGAGGCTCTTGCTGTAGGAAAGCCTTGGACCCCCAGCCATGGTTTGCCCACAACTGCATGACAATGGCCTGGCCGAACCCAGTCAACTCCAGGAACAGAGAGAGATAATACTAACAAAATGGAGGCCATTATTTTAAGTCACAGAGTTTTAGGCTAATGTGTGTGACACAGCAATAGAAAATTGAGAACCTCCCTTCTGAGCAGTAGTGGAGCCACCAGAATTGGTTCTCCTGGCATGTCAACTATGTCCTGGGACACTCCTCTTCTCTCCTTCTCAAAAAACTCCCAACTCTCCCAGTTTTAGCTCCACTATAATCTTGTCCTAGATTTTGCTCCTGGATACTTTAAAAGTTAGCTTCTTGGAACTAAATGTACCTGAATTCTTGTTCAGAAAAAGTCCATGTGCTAGAACTTGCTCCCCCCCGCCCCCACTAAGTAATATATTGTTGATAGCTTTCCATGTGAGTGAATATAGGTATCCTGCTTAAAACAACAACAAAGCGCCCAGGCCTCAGTGGCTCAGCTGGTTGGACATTGTCCCACACACCAGAAGGTCACAGGTTCAATTGTGGCGGGGCTTGCAGGATGGATCCCCAGTAGGGGGCATGCAGGAGGAAGCTGATCAATATGCTGCTCTCATATTGATGTTTCTCTCCCCTCCCCCCTTTCTCTCTCTCTCTAAAAATATTTTTAAAAACTGCCCAGCTGACATGGCTCAGTGGTTGAGCGTCAACCTATGAACCTGGAGTTCATGATTCAATTCCCAGTCAGGGCACATGCCTGGGTTAAGGGCTCAATTTTGAGTAGGGGGTGTGCAGGAGGCAGAGATTGATGATGTTTCTCCCTCATCATTGATGTTTCTATCTTTCTCTCTCCCTTTCCCTTTCTCTCTCTCTAAAAACCAATAAAAACATTAAAAAAATTAGTGTTGCTTGTTTTAAAAAAAGAAAGGAAAAGAAAAATAATGAAGATGCCGAAGAATATGCTAAACTTTGGGCTGAGAGAACTAAGGGGCAAAGGAAAGTGCCAGGGACAGATGGCGAAGGGGCGTAGCCATTCTCTCTTAGAGCATCTGCTCCAAGTCTGCGTCCAGTCAAAAGTGAGATTTTGTAAGAGTAACAACTAAAAACAAATATTTAAAAAAGTTTCCCAAGCTGAATATGCCACAGATAGCATCCACCTACTACCAGAGAAATTGCAATTCATTCACTTATACATTAATTTTCTCATTTGCTCATTCAACACACCATAAAGTGTTCCCTACGTGTTGAGTGCTCGTTTTTGAGAATATTAATAATTTTTTGAAAGTCTAAGCCTAATTTTACAGGGACAATTTTTGCTTAAGTTAACCCAAATTGGGTTTTTGTGTGTGTGTGTGTTGTTTTTTAAAAATATTTTTACTTATTTCGGGGAGGAAGGGTGAGGGAGAGAGAGATAGAAACATCAATGATGAGAGAGAATCATTGATCAGCTGTCTCCTGCAAGCCTCCCACTGGAGACTGAGCCTGCAGCCAGGGCATTTTTCCTGACCAGGAATTGAACCATGACCTCCTGGTTCATAGGTTGAAGCTCAACCACTGAGGCATACCAGTTGGATGATTTTCTTTTAATGGATAAGTAAGATATGCCAAAGACGTATTTTATTTTTTTTAATGTTTTCATTGACTTTAGAGAGAGAGAAAAGGAGAGGAGTACAGGAATAGAGACTGAAACATCGATGAGATAGATACATTGATTGGCTACCTCCTGCACATCCCCTATTGGGGATCAAGTCTGCAACCCAGGCACAAACCCTGATCTGGAATTGAACCAGTGATTTCTTTGTTCATGAGTGGACATTCAATCACTGAGTCACACCGGCTAGGCAACCCAAATTGGCTTTTAATTTTGCAGTGAGGAACCCTGAGTACAACATCAGTTCATATGAGGTGTGAGGTGTAAGGAATAGTCTCATGGGAATGGATAAAATCTGAGATTGGTCATCGTCCCTTGATAGAGTTGAAGATAATTGTGGTAGGCAGTCTTTAAAATGGCTCCCAGCCTTAATCGGTTGCTCAGTGGGTAGAGCGTTGGCCCAAGGACCTAAGGGTCGAAGGTTCAATTCCAGCCAAGGGCACTTACTCGGATGCAGGCTCAATCCCGGCCCCAGTAGGGGTGCATGTGGGAGGCAATCAATTCATGTGTCTCTCTCACATCAGTGTTCATTTGTCTCTTTCCCTCCCTTCCACTCTTTCTAAAAATCAATGGAAAAAATATATCCTCATGTGAGGATTAACAACAAAAAATAAGGTGGTTCACAAAAGTTTTCCCCTCCTGCTATTCAGGCTATTGTGTAACCTGGACCTAGTGACTTGCTTCTAACAAAGATATCACTTCCATGATTAGGTTACAAAAGACTATGGTGTGACTTTTACCTTGCTTTATTGCCTTCTGTGTTTGCACACTTTAATGAAGTAAGCTGACATGTTGGAGGTCAGAATGGCAGGAATGGAGGGTGGTTTCGGACCAATTGCTCTAAGAAGCTGAATCCTGTCAACTACCACATGAGTGAGCTTGAATATGGGTCCTTCACCAGCCATGCCTTTATTGATACCTTGATTGCTACCTTGACATAAAGAGAACAGATAAACTGTGCCTAGACTCCTGCCTAGACACTGTGAGATAATAAGTATGTGTTGTATTAAGTCCCTAAACTGTAATTTGTTATGCACCAATAGGTAACTAACACAATAATTATTTAGGGATGGGAACTTTCAAGTAATGGCATGTGATGATGAAGTTAATGATTTAACTATTCCTTAGGTTTTTCAATAATGAAATTGAAACAAGGCTCTTGGGGACCCAGTGGCTGCCACCAAAAAACATCACGTAGGAAATGAGGAATTCAAGGACTATGCGTGATTCCATTGCTTTGAACTCAGCTGGACATTTTGAGGAGATGGAAAAACACAAGCTCCTAAGTTCTTGTTCTCCTGCTTCCCTTTACTTTTACTCTTCCCTTCTCTTCTTTGCCATGGCCTTCCTTAAAAATTCAACCCTGACCATCAAATAGAACAAAGCAAGGGAGGCATTTGTGCCTGAAAAGGAAGGAGCTCTGAACTGGGCGAGAAGAGCACCTGTGTGGGAGGGCTGTCCCTCCTGGAGAGCAGGCCCCGAGCCGGCGAGCGGGCATGGACACAGGGGCGGGTCTGGCAGGGGTGTGGATCCCCACAGGGCGACAACACACCCAGAGGAGCTGCTCAGTGAGGTGTCACAGTCTGAGAGGGGGTGATCAACGTGTGTTAGTTATCTCTGTGGCGTAAGAAATTACCCCCAAACTTAGTGGGTTAGAACGATAATCTTTCACTGCCTCCGGGTTTCTGGGGGTCGGGAATTCAGACGGCACAGCAGGAAGTGCTTGTTGCTGCTCTGTGACAGCTGGGCCGCGACTGGCAGCCTCTGAGGACTGAAACCTTCCGCAGCGCTGGTGAGGCGGGGGCTCAGCTTCCAGGTGGCTCACTTCGTGCCTGGCTAACCGTGGGGAGGGCACAGAGAAGAGCAAAGTAAGAACTCTGACCCAGAAGCAGGTCAGTACCAGGGATGAGCGGGATCCGGTGAAGACACAGGCTAGGCGGCGGCAGGCTCCCTGGCAGGAGGTTCACCCACAGGCTGCAGTGGCGCAGGTGGCCCAGGGGTCTGGGTCCATGGCTCAAGGTGGGTTCTTGGCTTCGAGCAGGAAAGAATTCAAATGCGGGCAGCGGGGCCCTGCCTTGCTCTCCCTTAATTCTCTTATTGAGGTCTTTTTTCAAAGGGAAGGGCATTCTGTAAGGGGAGGAATACTCGGGATTTTCCGGGAAAGGATGGGGGCTACTTACAAGAGCCCTGTTGTGTCCGTTTATGGGCTTTCCTTCTGGATCGTGGTGGCTGGGAGGGGGTGTGGCTGGTGTGCTAACGTGTCACAAGGGAGCAAAATGAGGCCAGGGTCACCGCAAGGTGACATTAGTGGATCCCGCTGTTCTTCCGTGGATCCTAAGCCATCAGTCCGTTGGGGTTGGCCTTGCTGTGCCTGATAGTCCTTACGGCCCTTTCTCAGTAGCACTTGAGAGGAGATGAGGCCTGGCTGCAGCGAACTTCAAGGGGGGCATTCCGCCAGGCAGCGCCCCATAAGGAAAACACTGCAGCCACGCAGCCAGGTGCCGGCCGGGAGCCGCAGGCCCGCGGGGGCAGGAGGAGGGTGCGCAGGGAGCGCTGTCTGGGAAGGGCCTGGAACTGAATCCTTGCTGCTGGGCCTGCACAGGTCTCATGGCTGGAGCCTGAAACTGGGTGCAAAGTTGGGAGACCACGTGCACATTTCAAGGCAGAGTCTGAGAGGGGGTGTCCTCTCCATGGCCGAGACTGTCAGGCGTTTCCGCGACTGCGGGCCACGCGCTGCTCCTGGGCGGAGCTCTAACCCGGCTGCCTCCGAAGCCCCAGGGGAGGGAGGAGGCCTGGCGTTGCTGCCTCATTTATCAATACCGCCCCCGGCTCCTTTCCACACCCCCACGGGTACTCGGCAAGTCTCTGGTTCCAGAGAGGAAGGTGCGGCGGGGGCGAGCGCGGGGCGCGGGGCGAACACACTCCCTCCAGGGCGGGCGGGTCCGGAGGGAGCCGGGCGCACAGCTGGCCGTGAGCTGGACGGAACCTCGCCGAGCGGTTGGCGGCAGAGCCTAGGCCTCGGGCCGGAGCCTTCTGGTTCCGCGTCCATCAGCCTCCGCAGGACGGAGGAGGCGGAGCGGACGTGAGCGCCCGTGGACCGGGAGCGCAGCAAAGCCGCGCAGGATGGGCACTGCCGTCCGAGTGCCTGGGGGCCGCGGCCACACGAACCTCCTGCGGCTGCACGGCCCCCTCTCCGGGCAGGTACAGCGCGTGTGGCTGAGCACTTTTGGACTCAAACGCGTTAGACGGATCGAAACCCAGATGGAGGTGCACAGGCCAGTCTCGCAGCCGCCAGTTGGTCGGTCCCCTGCAGCTCTGGGGCGGGGGAGGGGGACGAGCACGGGAGAGGAAGCTTTCCCCGTGGCCGGCCTCGCTATCTGAAAGCCGCCCTGGGACGAGACGAACCGAGCCGCGTCTGGGCTGGGTGGGAACCGGATGCACGTGTTGGTTCAAGTGATCGTAGGCAAACGCGGTGGATTGTCACCGGCCCGACTCCCTGCTCACCGAGCCTGGACCTGGAGAAGTTCCCATCGGCGGGCGCACCCACGGGCTGAGGGCCCGGAGGAAACCAGGTCAAGGGCGGAGGGCGGAGCCACGCCCAGCCCCGCCAGGCCCTGCGAGAGGGGCGAAGGGGAAGAGCGCCGCGGACCAGCCTGTGATCAGACCCGACTCCTGCTGAAAGGGGCACACCGCCTGTTCTCCATCCACTCACGGGGCAAGGACAGAGTGGGGCGCGCGCCCCCCGGTTGCTTGTGGGGTTCCCGTTGTGCAGGAATAAGCCCAGGCCCGGGATGTGTGTGCTGGGGAGGGCTGAGGCGCTCCCAGGCCCCCACATTGCTCAGCTTCGAGGTTCTTAATCCAGTGCCTCCTCCAAACGGGCGCTGTCTGCCTCCCAAAAGCTTGTGCCTCACGCTGGGAAAGTCCGAGAGAGGAATGAGCATTCTTCAGCCATGGAGCCGAGACCGCTCAGACACGATGGAGCAAGTCACACACAGGACAGGACTCCCGCTTTCCTGGGAGAAGCCCCTGAAGCCCGGGACTCTTCAGAGCTGAAAAACCACCCCAATCAGGCTGGGGTGCAGCCGGAGGGGTGCGGGCCCGCGGAGGGGCCCTCCTACACCCAAAGGCTGGAGTTGGTCACCCAAAGCAACCCCAGCCCAGGTTATTCCAAAGTATTTCTTAGAAATCCAATTCTTCCTTTTTCTCTGCACCAAGGGCAGCTGTGGATGCCGAGGGTCAGCCGAGGAATAGGAAGGGCGGAAGAACAGCTTGTAGTGGAGGCCACCCCCTCCACCCCAGTGAGGGCATCTGGGTGCTGTCAGAGAACCCAGCGGGCGCGGCAGGAAGAGGACACATGACCTGGTTAAGACAAGCACTGCGGCCTGGACTGGTGACCAAGCCTAGCTTTGTACACATGGTCTGCCCCTCTACATCGTCTCCCAGGTCTGCTTTACCTTCCTGCAGACTCCAGGCAATTCCTGACTCCTCTTTTAGAGGAAAAACAGGCCATAAATACCCCTAAGGTCTCAACTGGATCCTCACCCCTCGGGATAGGTCTGTACCTCCTGCTTGAATGGACAGCAGGATGGGGTTCCTGTACCTGGCATATTTCAGGCCAAGGACAGCACATGCTTCATGCCTGTAACCCTTGGAAAGTGGCTGAGTAACCCTGAGCAAGTCATTTATCTTTGTTCAGTATTCCTTAAGTTTCCCATCAGCAAAGTGGTAGGATATTAAAACACCCCTGAAAGGTGTAGAGAAACTCAGCACCTGGCAGCCCGCTCATGTGTGCACTGCAAGCTCTCGGGCGGCTCCTCTGTTAAGATGGGGGAGAGTGAGGACAGAGTGTCACTGCACACTGTCATCAGCCCTGGACCTGAAACCGAATCACCCTGGCATCCTGGTTTGGGGGAGCAGCAGTCAGAGGCAGATAGGCTTTGGGGGAGCAGGTGACAGCCCAGAGGCCTCTCTCTCATCGTGGCCAGGAGGCAGTCAGCCAGCACCACCTCACTGCTAAGGCGGGTCTTGCTTCCAGCAGGGATCCCACTGCCTCCTGTGTAGGAGCTGAGCCCAAGCAGGTCTTCACTGACATTCAATACCTTGTTCCGCTTCCACTGTTCCCATCAAACTCATATTATTCATTTTCCAAACTTATTTAAAAGTGACACAAAATGCCATATGCCTGGTTTTCTGTATCTACTTTAAAAAACATATTTTTATTGACTTCAGAAGGGAAGGGAGATAGAAACATCAATGAGAATGTCATTGATCGGCTGCCTCCTGCACACCCACCATGGGGGATCGAGCCCGCAATCCAGGCATGTATTCTTGACCAGAATTGAACCTGCAACTTGTCACTCTGCAGGCCAACGCTCTAGCCACTGAGCCAAACTGGCTAGGGCTCTGTATGTACTTTTAATTTAGAACTCATGGAACTAAGAAAGACAGCATGACTGACTTGCATGGGAGAGTGTATGGCAAGTCCAAGTGGAGAACAAGGACGATCCGGGCAGAGGGGACTGCGGGAGGCCAGCCATGGAGGCCTGAGACCCTGGGCTGAGCAGTCTCGTTAGAGCTGGGAGGTGGTGGGAACCAGGGGTGTAGCAGGTGGCAAAAGGCTGTAAGTGCCAATGCAAACACCCATGGACACACACTTATTTCTGGGAGAAGTGGGAGCCACTGAGGTTTTTAAAAGAGGGAAGTGGTTTATTACATTTATGTGTAGAAGACAATGCTGGTGGCTTGCAAGAGTGGATTCATTTTTTTAAATAGACTTTTTAAAAAGTTGTAAGTTCACAGAAAAATTGAGCATATAATAGTATGGAGGGCTCCCAAATGCCTCGCTCTTCTCCCTCACATCTTATTATTAATGTCTAGCGCTAGTGTGTATTTGTTATAATTAATGAGCCAATATTGATACATTAACTAAAGTCCATAGTTTACATGAGGGTTCACTTTCCGTGTTGTGCGGTTCTCTGGGTTTTGAAAATGCATATTATGCACCCACTATTAGTGTCACACAATCATTTCACCACCCTCAGGCACTTCGCCCCCTCTACTCCTCTTTCTTCCCCGTGAGCCCCTGGCTCGATAGCTCTTTTATTTCAGTAAGTCTATTTTATATTTTTCTTCAATAAATACTGACTGAACTTCTATATCAGTACTCTCCCATAGAAATATAATGCAAGTCACCGACTTACTTTTTCTAGTAACTGCTTAAAAAAGGTAAAAAGAGATGCAATTTTAATAACATATTCTACTTAATATATTGAAAATATTATTTCAACACTTAATCTGTATAAACATTGAGGTACTTTATGTGTTTTTTGTACTAAGTCTTTGAAGCCCAGCTGGTATGTTGAATTTTTAGCACAGCTCAAGCTGGACTGGCCGCATTTCCAGCACTCAGCGGGCACTGCAGCTCGGGGGACAGAGAGGGACCAGAGTGGATATTGTCTCTGCCCTGACACAGTTTACACTCCAGGCTGGGAGACAGATAATAAAGAAGTACTGTCATTTCAGAATGTAAGTATTATTGAGAAAGTAATGCACCCACATTATAGAGACTGGGAAGCTGATGTAGGTTGGCTGGGCAGTCAGGAAAGCCTTTGCAAGGCTGAAATCCCAATGAAGAGACATTCCCCATCGATCATCTACTGCCACAACAATGCTGTGGAACAAACCATTTCGAAATTCAGAGGCTCAACATGATGACTAGCTGTCACTGCTCAGGTCTGTGAGTCAGCGGGGCAGTTCTTCCGGTCCCAGATAGACTCACACACACGTGTGGGCGGCTGCAGGTCAGGTAGGTGGCTAGGCTGATCCTGGTGAGGCTGGCATATCTAGGGTTTGCTGGCTGCTGCTTGGTGTAGGATGACCTCAGCTATTCTCCATGTGGCTCCTCACCCTCCAGCAGGCTAACCCATGCTGGAGGCAGGGATCCAAGAGAGAATGTGGAAATGTTCCAGGGTTCTTAAGGCTCAGAACTATATAGTTTCTGCCACATTCTTTTGGCCAACACAAGCTACAAGGTCAGCCCAGATCCTCAGAGCTGCAGACACATTGAAAAGGCTGTGCATGGGGAGGGATGGGAAATTCAGTCATTTTTTTGCAATTAATTTCCCTTATTACTTAAAAAGCTTTCAATTTCACCAGGAAGTTATAACAATTCTACACTATTAATATATGTGGGAAAAACTGACAAAATGATTCTTATAGTGGGAGGTTTCAACTTATCTTGCAATTATTGATAGGTCAAGCACACAAAAACATCCGCACAGATACAGAAGAGTTATCACAACTTATGAGGTTTTCGGTCAACAAATAGAATAAAGCACACTATTCTAGATCTGCATGGCATATAGCAATGAACAAAACCAACAATCTCTGTTCACATAGTTTATATTCTAGTGGAAGAAAACAAAAAATAAACAAGTTAACATGCAAAACAAACATGACTCCTCTGGAGAAAAACAACAGGTAAAGGAATAGGAAGTACTAGGATGGCAAGGTAAGGAGCTGAACTTAAATACCATCGTCAGGCAGGCACTGCTGTGCAGACAGGAGTGAAGACCTGAAAGAGGTGAGGAGTCATGTGCCTATCTCCAGGGCGAGTGGAGGGAACAGCAAGTACAATGGCTTTGACTGGAGCTGGTTTGGCAGGTTCTGGAAGTAGATAGGGGCAGGGTTGGCCCTGTGGGAAGGGATGAGAGTAGTCAGGGGCCAGATCATGTAGGACCTCGCAGACTATGCTAAGCACTTTGAATTTTCCTCTTGCTGATGGAGGGCTTTTTTTTCGGGGGGGGGGGGGGGGGGGGGGGGATGGAAGGGGTGAAACCCTGGGGAAAAGGAAGCTGTTCCAAGATACGAGTCAGTTATTGGGAGCTTTAGAGACCTGTGGGTACCAAATGTGTCAGGCAACAAGTCCCCAGGGAATTTCTCTAGCTTAGTCTTTCAACTACCTAGACAGTTCATTTCCCAAAGGAAATCACCATCTCCAGAGAACACATTCCAGTTATCCTGAAAAACAAGGTAATTGGGATGCTAGTAGTATTCCTTTTCTCAATTCTCAGAACGAAAACCTATCCAAAGTGAGAACAAAAGGTAACTCCAGAAAGCACTTCCCTGTCCATGGGGAAAACCATCAACAATTTATGGAGCCACAGATTATGTAAGAAACTAGTGTTTCAAGTCAATTTCCTTGTAAGATATAATTTTACATGAAACAGAAAACAAATGGGGGCATTTATCAACAAATGCTTGTTGGGCACCTACCACGTGCCACACACCCTTGTAGGTGCCACGGACAGAGCAGAGGAGACAGGCAGATTCCTGCCGTCACAGGGAAGATAAATACGAAAGACAAACACACAAAATATGTGACATGTTACACGAGAACATAAATGCCCTGGAGAGAAATAAAGTAGGAATAGTGAGCATTTGGGAATGTGTATGTGTGTTATAATTTAAAATAGGCTGGTCGCCCTAACCAGTTTGGCTCAGTGGATGGCGCGTCGGCCTGTGGACTGAAAGGTCCCAGGTTCGATTTCCAGGCAAGGGCATGTACCTTGGTTGCGGGCACATCCCCAGTGGGGGTGTGCAGGAGGCAGCTGATCGATGTTTCTAACTCTCTATCCCTCTCCCTTCCTCTCTGTAAAAAAAAAAAAAATCAATAAAATATATATTAAAAAAATAGGCTGGCCCTGGCTGGTTTGGCTCACTGGATAGAGCGCCGGCCTCCGGACTAAAAGGTCCCAGATTCGATTCTGGTCAAGGGCATGTACCTTGGTTGCGGGCACATCCCCAGTGGGGGTTGTGCAGGAGGCGGCTGATCGATGCTTCTCTCTCATCGATGTTTCTGACTCTCTGTCCCTCTCCTTTCCTCTCTGTAAAAAATCAATAAAATATATCTAAAAAAAAATAAAAGAGGCTTTAAAAAAAATAGGCTGGTCAGGATGAAATTAATTGAAAAGTCACATCTGCCCACTGTGGGCAGAGCAGGGGTGGGGGGAGTGTCAGAGAAAGGCAGTGTCTGGCCCACCTCTCGGAGGGTCTTGCGACATAAGGACTACAACATCCAAGTGAACAATTTATAATTTATTCCATTGTCTATGACAAAGGAGAATTGTTGTAACGAATGTGGTAATTTCTGACTTCTAGTTCTCTGAACTAAGTCTTTAAGATGTAATATATTTTACTAACATTGTCAGAAAAAGACTATGTAGCTCTATTTAGCAATTTGAGTCCTGACAGTCCGTCCCCATGTCTGGGTTGGAACAAAGGCACAATAATGGCAAACAGATTCTCCTATTAGTTATCTTTGCAGGATTTTCTTTTTTTAGCTAAAGCAACGTATGAATCCATCTGAGTGGAACTCAAGGTCATGGGGATTCTGCCCTCCTCCACGCAGCACACAGGAGGGAAGTCTGCTGAATCATACAAGCTTGGTTCAGATCCAGGACTTGTTTATAGCATCAATATGACATGTAATAGGGGAAAAATCAGCTGTTTGAAAGTTTGCATAGAGCCATTCTAGCAAAGAAGGAAGCACCTACAGGCTATCTGCTTTGTGTGTGAGGCAGATTTGAAAGGGTTACCAGAACCAATCTAGGTGGTGGTTATAAACTCAGGGGACTAAGAAAACAAAAGCAAAATAAAAATAAACAAGCTGCATGCCTAGGTGTTAGCCCAGGGCTAAGTCAAGGGAAGGGGGTGAGGCCTTCAGGGCATTTGCTTGCTACATTGGAACCAAGGATGGAAATGGTAAAGGTGGTGGTTTAGCCTGCAGGTCTGGAGTCTGGACTTCCTCCAGGAGCCCTAGAGTGGGCAGGCTCTCCACTGTCTCTAGTGTGGGGGTGGGGGGAGAGGCACATAATGGTGGAGAGCCCTAGCACAGCTCTGCTTGGAATTCATACACTAAGCTTCCATATACCTAAATACACAATTCTTTACTTTTCAAATCATGTACAATTTTCTACCAGATTCAAGTATGTCTACAAGTAATAATGGAAATAACATGTGTAAGGAAAAGCTTGATTCTCCCAGTAGTTGCAATACCTTGAGCGAATGCCAAGCTCTCCATTTCCTTACCTATAAAATAGGGGTAACTTCAGGAAGCAATGCAAATGAGGCTTTCCAGAGGAGCCTGGCATCATACCTGATGCCTAGTAGATTCTTAGTGCTCTCCTCCTCCCTTCCCCCGTCCTTATGCAGAGCCTAGGCTGCTCTGGGCACACTTTAAACCAGCGCTTGTCGGCCTTTACTGTGTGGACCAGTCCCCTGTGGGAGCCCCACTGAAGGGCAGCTTCTGACTCGGAGTTTTTGGTGGGGACAGGAATGTTGTGTTGCCAACAAGCTCCCAGGTCAAGCTCATGCTGCCCACTGGGATCATTCCTTGAGTAACAGGAATTTAACCCCACTATGTTCCAGGGGTCCGCGCCACAAAAAGCCCTCCAAAGGGCTCCACAGATTGTCTACTTCTTTACAAAAATCAACTCTCCACTTCAGCTCGGTGCAGCCACCGACCAAGCCAAGTTCCCAGCACCAGCCAGGCCCCGCCTGCCGCCCTGGAGCAAACTGTCGCCACCACTTCTGGGTTTTTTTTTTTTTGATCTTAGCCTTAGCTTCTGATAATTACCCCTTAATTAGCACTCACCACTTGTCATTTACATAATTATAAAGAGCAGCTTCAAACGAACTGACAAAACAAGATTCTATGCTTAATTTTTAAAACGAACTGACAAAACAAGATTCTATGCTTAATTTTTAAAAAGACAAAACTGGCCCAAATAAAAAAGTTACGTATACACCAACCATAGTGGAATGTACAGATTTGTTATAACTGCCATTCACTCGCATGGGCTACCCAGGAAATTGTAAATGTCAGAACATTAACTTGGTAGGCGGCGGTGGAGCAGAACATTGCAACCACGGTAAGGTCCCCCTTAAGTTCCTATGGGGAAGGGTTGCAGGGTCTTATGAACTATTTCTTCTTTAGAGTTTTCCGAATATATCGGAGGAACTTGGTCAGAACCTGTCCTTCAGCGGGGCTCCCGCAGGGGACTGGTCCACACAGCGAAGGCCAAGCGCTGGTTTAAAGTGTGCGGACAGCACCTGGCAGCAGCCTACACTTTCCATTTGGACGGGGGGAAGGGAGGAGGAAAGCAAATTACCTATTTGTGGACGAGGAGGCAGGCTTCTCACTGAAGGCAATAAGCAGTTTCTAATTTCCCAGGAGGATCACCATTAACCACCCCCCAGACCCCCAGACCCCGCGGGAGCAGAGGAGCCAGGCCCGCGGGAGAAGCCGAGCTGCTCTTCAGCACACACGCTCGCCGCTCTGCTTTTCTGAGTAATATATTGACCAGAAAACACCTTACACGGCCCAAAAGATTAAACAGTGAAAAGCAAACACGTCATCCTCTCATTGCCCCCACTCCCTGTCTTCCCAGCAAGCACTCGTTTATTTCGTTAACCTTTTTCTTATGGAAAGTTACAGGCACGCACGGAGAGAGACCGACACCATGAGCTCGTGCGCACACATCCTGCAGCAGCGAGAAACTCCCCGCTGGCCTCGTTTATTCTTCCTCCCCGTTTTTCCTTTTTCTTTTAATGTCAGAGAGGAAGGAGAGAGACACATCGACCAGAGAGAGAATCGGGGACCCGCCGCCTCCTGCACGCCCCACGCCGGGGTCCAGCCCGCAGCTCGGGCCTGCGCCCTACGGGAACCAACGCGACCCCCGGGTCCACGGGTCCGCGCCCGCCGCCCGGGCCCCCCGTTTTTACAGGATGGTTTTACAGTGCGACCCAGGCACCAGCGCCCCATCACCTTACCCGTCAACTCTTCAGAGCGTTTCGAACACCCACCGTCCTTACCACACCCGACCCGGCCGACGGGGACTCCCACCACCCAGCACCCTCCTCCGCTCCGGCGGCGCGGGGAGGGCTGCGAGCACCAGGGCCGCGCGGCAAGAGGCGGGCCTCGGGGCGGCACCGGCCTCCCTGCCCCGCACTCGCCACCTGCGCCGGGCCAGCGCCCACCGGGCCGCGAGGCAGAGGAGACGCGAGCTCCCCCCACCCGCTTCCCCGCCCCGAGCCGCGGCCGCAGCAGGCCCGGCGCAGCTGCACAACCCACCGTCCCCAGGCACCGACGGTCCCCGGAGGGGAAACGATTGACACAGCTGCCTGCACCGCGCCTGGCCCTCCCGCACCACGTGCACCTCCGGCGGGCCGGGCTGGAACTGGCTCCCGAGCCGGGCGGGCCGCGACCGCGAGAGCCGCTCCAGCCGCCGCCGCCCGCTCCCGCTCCCGCTCCCGCGCGGGGTTCTCGGCACCCGCCACCTCGCGGGCCAGGACTACAACTCCCGTCGGGCCCCGCGGCCGGGCCAATGGCGGGCGCGGGCGCGTGCGGGGCGCGGCGCGGCGCCTGCGCGGCGGTTTGAGTAAGCGGCCGCGCGATTGGCTGCGGGGTTGGACGCCGCGCGGGGCCTGTGGGAAGCAAGTGACGGAGCGAGCGGCTGTTGGAGGAAGGAGGTGGGGGGAGCGCAAATGGCGTTGAGATGGTTCAGGGCCCTGTTCAAACTCCTTCGCTGACCATTCACCGGCGGAAGCGGCGGCGCAGGAGGCGGCGGCGGTCCAGCGGCGGCACGTAGCAGGTTCGGCGGCCCGGGAGGCCCAGGCCCAGGCCCGGCTGGGACGCTCGAGGCCCGGAGGGAAGTTGCGGTGCCGCCGCTCCTCCCCCCTTCACCGGTTTCCTATTTACCGCGAGCGGAGTCGCGGGGTCTGACGGCGGCGGAACCCTCGCCGCTCTCGGCGCACCAGTGGGCCCTGTCCTTCCGCGCGGGACTCCACCGGCGCCCGCGGGCCGTGGGGCTGGGAGAGGCGGAGGCGGCCCGAGGCTAACGCACCCGCCAGGCGCCGAGGGTGAGTGCGGTCCGGCCGGCTGCCGGAGCCGGAGCGAGCCGGCGGGCGGGCGGGCGGGAGTCTGGCTGCCTCCCTGCCGGGTCGGAGGAAGTTGGTTAGGGACATCGGACTCTGTAATTTGTCCCTTTTCTGAGTTCTTGCCGGGCGGCTGCTGATGGGCTTCCCGCCCCAGCCGCGCCGAGTGCGCCGTCAGCGCCGAGTCCCGGCCTCGCCCTCCGCCCGGCGCTCCGAGGCCTGAGCGGCCCGGGACTCGGTGGCCGGGCTTCCGGGGCGTCGGGAGCGACGTCCCTTCCTGGCGGTGGGGGCGGGGAGCGGAAAGTTGCGTGAGCGCTGGAGGGGGGGCGGCGCGGCCGCCGCAGGTGAGGGCTCCTGGGGGCCGTCCCTGCCTCCTGTGCCTTCGCTCCCTGAAGGGACGCCCTGAAACCGCGGGGAGCCGGAAGTCTAGGTTTGGACGGGGCAAGTGTGAGGACTTCGCGTCCGCCCCGAAAATGGACTTTGGCTAAGGAAGGAAAAGGCCCGGCGACCGAAAACACTTCGTTTTGAGTCTTTCCTCCTTTGCAGTGTGCTTGACATAGGCTTCAGCAGGGCCAGGCTGTCCGCTCGCCTTACGCTGGAGGCGTTCATAACGCCGTCACAGTAATCCGTCTGGTGACTTTTAAAAAAAATATTATTTTTATTGAATTCAAAGAGGAAGGCAGAGGGAGATAGAAACGTTAATGATGAGAGAGAATCATTGATTGGCTGCCTCCTGCACGTCCCCCACCGGGGCCCAGCCGAGCCCACAGCCCAGGCGCGTGCCCTCCGCTGGGACCCAACCCGGACCCTTCAGTCCGCAGGCAGACAGACACTCGACCCACGAAGCCAGACCAGCCCGGGCTGTCTAGTGACTTTTTAAAAAACAGACATTATGGCAAACTGTAAAGGAAATGAAAACTAGGGGATGTTATATAATGAACTCTCATGTACTCATCTCAGCTTTTACTGTTACTAACTCCACTGAAATGGTCTCATTTGCACACTTTACTTTCCTCACCCCTGGAAGTGAGAGAATCCTTGACATCGTTTCATCACTATTTTAGTGTATCTTTGTAAAAGACAAGCTCTTTTTGAGGATATAAGCATGATTTTCCTTATCTTTGAAATAACTCCTTAAGATTAAATATTTACCTCCAGACTTTCAACTTGCCCCTGATTCTAGGACCATTGAATGCTTCGTAGTTCCAGGACCATTTTTGCAATGAGTTTTTCTGGTGTGGGTCTAAAGGAGCTCAAGTCTAGATTTCAGGTTTGGCCTTCGGTCAACATTTTTAGGTCATTACGGTGTAAGTGTATCCAGAACTTTCCAGCTTTGTTGGGATCTGTGTGTAAATGTAGGTCTGTAGATCAAGACTTTATATTCTTGGAGGAATGAAAATAAATCAAAATCGCTTCAGTTTGTAATTCTTGTAACTGCCAAATATACTTAATTTTGTTTAGGCAGTACTTAAAAAAGACAATAAGATTCTTTAATGTAAATCTCCAGTAGAAGGGAAAAAAGATCTCCCCTAGTAAAAAGTTTTGTGATATGTTAAAAGGTTTTCAAACAATCTATGGACTCTTAATCTTAATTCAGGAGTGTATGATGATTAAATTATTTTGTCAAATTAGAATTGGCCTCTAACCAAACATGAGAGGGGGGATTCTCTACTGAATATAGAGAAAACTAAGTTTACAGTGATCAAGTTAATACAGGGAAAACATTTGAAGGATAGATCAAGAATATTTAAAAATATGTCAAAGAAGAAAAGAAAAAACATACAAGTCAGATATCATTCCAGTTGTAAGGGAAGATGTTTTTCAAGCCCCTAGGCAATTGTTCATTTTTTGCTAGTTATATTTACATATTTAAACTTTAGAATGTCAGAGAAATGGGAAGGAGTTGGTAGTGTTTAAAGAGTACTGTATGGTAACTTGTTTTTAAGTGTTTGACTCTTCTGATTTTACTGTCCTGAAATTTTTTCCTAGATTTATTATTAAAATGTAGATAATTCAGATGAAACCATTTATTTTTTATAAAGCGAAGAGGCAAATAAAGTTGTATGTTTCTGTTGCTTCATTTAATAATCCAAGGAGCATTGCAATATGCTGGACTTGACCAGCTCCAAAAAATGTAACTAAGCTATGATCACAGACCTATAGAGTTAAGGATGAGGGAATAAGTATGGTTACTTGTGCTTAGGGAGATGACCAGCTAAATAATAAATGTACATGTGTGTGCGTGTATATGTGTTTGTGTGTGTGTAGTTATTCCTCACCAGAGGATATTGTTTCCATTGACTTTTAGAGAGAGTGGAAGGGAGAGAAGAAGGAGGGGGGAGAGAGAAACATCCATGTCACATCCATTGACTGCCTTCCGCACTCCCCCTGACTAGGGCTGGAAATGGAGCCTTAAGCCAGGTACTTGCCCTTGCCTAGGAATTGAACCCCCGAGGCCCTTCTCTGTGGTGCTCTAACCACGGAATACACTGGCCAGGGCCAATGAGTATTTTTCAAGCACACTTCAGAATTACATTAGATCCAGAATTAGAATTTACGGTTGAGTGAAAAACTGCATGTTTTAATGTATGAGAAAATTGCACAATTTTCCCGATTTTCTCCCAATTTTCCCAGTTTACTCCCTCATGTTAATAAGTCTTCTGAAATTTCAAAGAACTAAATTTAATCAATTATTTAATGTTTCTGAAATCCTGAAAAATGCAAATGTATATATTTAATATATTTTTATTGATTGCAGAGAGGAAGGGAGAGGGGGAGAGAGATAGAAACATCAATGATGGAGCGAGAATCATTGATCGGCTGCTTCCTGCATGCCCCACACTAGGGATCAAGCCCACAAACCGGGCATGTGCTCTGACTGGGAACTATGACCTCTTGATTTATAGGTTGGTGCTCAACCCTTGAGCCACTGGACACTCAACTATTGAGCTAGCCCAGCTGGGTGAAAAACATAAATATTTTGTGCTTAAGATTTTATATTGGGGAAAATCACCCTCAAGACGACCTTTTAAAGGTAAAAGTAATGTTAAGATTAGATTTACTTGAAACAAAATAAAACTGATGTTCCACTAGAAGTTGGTTTTGTATATGCTGTAAGCAGCATGTGAATAAAAAAAGTTGGCATGGGCCCTAGCCGGTTTGGCTCAGTGGATGGAGCGTTGGCCTGTGGACTAAAGGGTTCGATTCTGGTCTAGGACACGTACCTCCATTGCAGGCTCCTCCCCAGCCCTGGCCCTGGCCAGGGCACATGCAGGAGGCAACCAATCGATGTATTTCTCTCACATCAATATTTTTCTCTTTCTCTCTCCCACTCTCCCTAAAATCAATGGAAAAATATCCTTGGATGAAGATTTAAAAAAAAAAAAAGATTTGACATGGAAGTCAATAGAGTAACAAATTTGCCTCTCTCTTTACACCCCCACCCCATATTTATTTAACAATTTTTAAAGATTTGTGTCCTTTTTTTAATGTTTTTTTTTTATTGATTTCAGAGAGAGACAGAAACATCAACAATGAGAAAATCATTTATCAGCTGCCTCCTGCACACTCCCCACTGGGGACCGAGCCCACAACCCAGGCATGTGCCCTTGACCAGAACTGAACCTGGGACCTTTCAGTTCACAGGCCGCTGCTGTATCCACCGAACCAAACCGGCTAGGGCAAGATTTGTATCTTGAATGTTGCAAAGCCGCATGGGGAGAATCCCTGGGGTTCTTAATTTTATTTTCAATGTTAATACTTAAGTATTTGGTGATTATATATATTCTTTTTTAAAAATTTCTTTAGGTTTTTATTTGAAATAAACAATATCAGTAGTCCATTTTTACTGCACCTTGCCTCTTACTGCTGCACTCAGAATTTTCTTTCAATAGAACAATAACATATTCTATCCATGATCTTCCCTCCTGGACACTCCTACTACCATCTTTACCTTTTAATATGGCCTGCATTTTGAAGTGCTATATTCTGAAGGGAAAAATGTGCAGGATAAAGAATACAAAGGACTTGTATTCATGCATATTAACATAACCAATGGACACAGACACTGGGCAGTGGGGGCTGCCCAGGGTGGGAATGGCTGGTGAGGTCAATTGGGGGAAAAGGAGACATATGTAAAACTTTATTTTTTTTTAAATTTTGTTTTATTGCTTAAAGTATTACAAAGAGTGTTAAATAAGTCTCCATTTTTTCCCCTTGACCTTCCCCCATCCTCCCCTACCCCCCAGTGTCTTGTGTCCATTGATTATGCTCCTATGCATGCATACAAGTCCTTCAGTTGATCTCTTAACTCCCCCCCAACCCTCCCCAGCCTTCCAGCTGTAGTTTGACAGTCTATTCAGTGCTGTTCTGCCTCTGTATCTGTTTATGTTTATCAGTTTATAATGGTCTTTATCATCCATAAATAAGTGAGATCATGTATACTTTTTTATTTTTTCTCACAGAGAATATGAAACAAGTGTCAAAATGACATCCAGATTTGGGAAAACATACAGTAGGAAAGGCGGAAATGGCAGTTCAAAATTCGATGAAGTCTTTTCCAACAAACGGACCACCCTTAGCACAAAATGGGGAGAGACCACGTTTATGGCTAAATTAGGGCAGAAGAGGCCCAATTTCAAATCAGATATCCAAGAAATTCCGAAGAAACCTAAGGTGGAAGAAGAAAATACTGGTGATCCTTTTGGATTTGATAGTGATGATGAATCTCTACCAGTTTCTTCAAAGAATTTAGCCCAGGGTAAGGGTTCCTCTCATTCAGAAACTAGTGAAGCTGCTCAGCTGGAAGACGTCACTTCTGTACTTGAAGCTAATAGCAAAATTAGTCATGTGGTGGATGAAGACAGTGTTGTATCTGATAAATGCTTACATTTGGAGGATACTTTGCTTGAGAAAGAAAAGAGCACAAACCGGATCTTGGAAGATGATGCAAGCAAAAGTAGTTGTGCTAAATTAATGACTTTAGGTAAGTTTTGATTTTCTTTATAAGCTAAAGAGCTTTATGTAAGCCATTTAGTTAAAGGATTTAAGTTCTTTATACTTGGGTTTTCTTTCTACTTTTCTGATTAATGGGGACTAAAATAATTTTATAGAAGAGATTTTAAAACTTTAAAGAAACCAATTGGGGGTTAAAATTTTACTTAAACAACTTGGATAATGTTTCTAGACTTACTCATTTTGGGAACAGTCTTTCATAAATCCCTAACTCCAATTCCAGTAAGAAACATCTATCTCTTTGTTTGTTTGTTTCAAATTACATGATTATACTCATGTAATCTTACACATATATTTTTTATTGATTTCAGAAAGGAAAGTAGAGGAAGAGAGAGATAGAAACATCAATAATGAGAGGGAATCATTGATTGACTGCCTCCTGCACACCACACACTGGGAATTGAGCTTGCAACCTGGACATATGGCCTGACCAGGGATTGAACCATGATCTCCTGGTTCATAGGTCGATAGATGCTCAACCACTGAGCCACACCAGCTGGGCAAAAACATCTTTTTGTTGGGTTAGGATTATACAGTATCTAATTTTTATTTATTTATTTATATACTAGGGGCCCGGTGCACAAAAATTTGTGCACTCGGGGGGTGGGGGTCCCTCAGCTCAGCCTGTTCCCTCTTGCAGACTGGGACACCTCGGGGGGATGTCCACCTGCTGGCATACCTGGCCAGCCTGGGTGAGAGGCTGAGAGCCATTTTCAGGCTGCCCACAGCCCCTTCAGGGTTTGTGCACTG